>JZLH01S0006369.1:28458-44951 GCA_001188425.1 Eucidaris tribuloides | reverse complement strand
AGCCCTAGCATGGGGATTACATAGCTCAGGGTTTTATTTTCACTTGGGAAATACTGTTTAACGATGTTTTTAAATGCACTTATCACAAACGTGAAGTATAAATCGAGTATATGCTATAATAAAGTGGAAATGATATAACATGAACAATAGGCTAAATTCAACGTTTGTTAAAAACACATAGTACAATTTACCGTCAGCAATATGCCACTAAAAATGACAAGGAGGAAGTTAACCGGCATAAATGAATGTCTACTTTGAGGATTTTATATTTCAACTGTCATTAGAATCAAAGATGAAATTCATATCAGAATCATTTAATTCTCATGTAAACCATGAGAGTGATATAACTAATATACGAAGTTGCATACATTGTTTAAAAGAATGCAAACATAATCATTGCTACAGTAGTTACAATAATAACAACAATCATTGCACAGATATAGCCAAAAGACGCTAAGAAAATTTAAAATCTTAAACATATTTAAAAAGAGCAGACAAAATAATGAATCGATTTTTTTTTTTTTTTTTTTTTTTTTTGGGGGGGTGTATTTTCAAGGGCGTGGCTGGCGGTGCACCCTCCCCCCACCCTTCTTAGGCCGAGACTTTCGCCCTGGCAAACAAAAAGAAATTTGCACCTATTTGTCTGCTTGTTGATGTGGTGCTGTTCTGATTTCTATACTTGCTTCAATGTCCCCAAGATGTGGCACCTTTCCCATTCCAAGGTATCCCTATACTCTATATGTATACACAACTCAATAATCTACACTGTTTTCGGGATTGATTTTTTAGCATATTACGTGCGCAACCATTACCTTGTCAAGATCAACAGTGTCCCAGGTTATAGTTATCAGGTGAAGTGTTGTTGCAATAAAGGCTCGACCGTAAAGGGTGTGCTACTTGGACTCTATCTTCGATGTTCGATACCATCAAGACCTGTTCATGCCGAGAATTTAGGATTACAACCTCAGATAAATACTTAAATAATAATGCTGATAATAACAACAATAAGCATAATATTTGATAAAGTGTGCATAAGGTAGACATACTTTGTGTAGGCTCAAAAAGGTCATTGTCATTGCCGATTGGCTATTGCGTAAGTGCGCAGCCTAATGTAGCCGGCGCTATTAGGACGAAATGAATACATTGCTATGTGTCCACTATTACTAGTACTTATACGTTTATGAATAATGATAATCATACAAATACTAACAGTTATGCTGATACCGATATTGATACTTCTACTTATGCTAATACGAATACTAATACGTTTATGAATACGTATACTTATAACTAAAACAATGATACTGTATATGATATACGGTACAGTGGCACCTTGAGTGGCTGCCCTGGGATTCCAAGTGACAGGAACTACTTACCGCGAGGTGGATTTCCACTCGTCGCGGACACCAGTACTCCAGCCGTTGCTACTCGTCCGCCTTTCCGTACTTCTAACGTGAACGCTGATATTGGCTCTTCCGCCGAGCATTGGCTGCATCAACCGATAAAATGGCCGCCGACGAGGCATCCACAGACGGAAATAACTCGTTTCCATCCTGACTTGATCGAACAAGCCGTAACATCTGTAACCGCAATTTAGAATGGTATGAAGCTTGATCTTGTAAGTGAGAGCTCCATAGCAGTCAATGATTTGTACAATTTCATTTCCACATTACTGTATGTGAAACGATTAAGAGTGGAAGATCATGAACATTTCTGCCAATTGTACCTTTTCAGACCAATTGTACCTTGTCGGGAGAGTCGATAATTCGCGTCTGAGAACAAGACAGTGAAAAGCGAGTTAAGTGACTGTTTGACGAACAGTGATGTGTGAACAAAATCTTGATCAGAAAGGATACATTTAATTTTACGAACAATTTATCACCGGGGCAGAGATACCTGTGACAGGATCTGAAAGGATCAAGGTCTGAAAGGTTTATTAAGAATCATGTATTCATGAAATGGAAGAGTTCTATTACCATAAAGATATGTCTCGTTCCAATCACCATTTTTTTCATGGACAATATCATGTTCTTTAATACTCAGTGATTTCTTCACGAAAGCTCAAATAGTCTTAATATATAATGAATATTCTCGAGATTTTTTTATTCTAAATATGATTTTTTTTGTCTGGACGATAAATTCTTTGTTACTCTTTCCTACCCATCCACCTCGTTTCACTTATGTTTCCGTTTTTTCTCCTTCTTTACCTGCCAAACATGTCCATTGGTAGGTCAGAGACCCAGCAGTCTGGTCCGGTCGCGGGACCGGAACCATCAAGTTCAAAAGGTTCCACCATCTACACCTATGTTCCGTTCGCTACCTCCTGTAATCACGGCTACCAAGTCTGAGGAGACAGTTCTTACAACGATGGACTGGTAGCCACTTTGTCTGGTTCGCCAGATTTGTGGACAGTCACAGAGAATGTCAGCTGGCTACCTCCTGAAATAAATATAAATCATTGTATAGTTACATGTGTGAGAGTAAGTGGAAAAAATTGTTAAACGTATATTCATACCAGTAAACACAAACTTGCTGCACACAAAAAACCGATTATCCAATATCGTTCGATAAGCAGCTAACGATGTGGACATTCTCTTTGGACTTACCTGTTAGTGATATTGTTGGCTGCGGTAACAAACTTTTTTGTTACTGGAAATAGATTTTTCTCATTGAAATAGACTAACTGGCTTATGATTTCTTGTTTTGTCTGACGGAAAAAACTCATCCTCAATCTATCAAAAAATGGAAGAAATGGAAGATTTGAAGATTTGATTCTAGTTACTCGAGCCACGGACCTTGACATTAGCATACTAGCTATCTAACCCTTGACCAGCTGAGAATCGCGTGAATGCAACCGTAATTTTGTAAACATATTTTTGTGGTAATATCCGTGTTACGATCATTATAAGTATATTATCATACAATGTAATTATTACTAGTCTCACATTAAGGGATCATTCCTAAGCTTCCGTGCATATGTGTTAACTTGCGCCATACGCCAATCTGTGTTAACAATTAGGCTACCCGAGTGGCCACCTTTTTTCCGAACAAGTGCAATGCATCATCGCATGGACCGGAAATGAATGTCCCAACAAATATCCTGGATGGTGATATGCTGATATCACCCGATATCGATAATCTAAATAAACCCATAAACGCATAACACGGCAACCCATTTCTTACCGGGAGAGAGCTGTGTGTCCAATGTAACAGTACCCGCTGTTCTTGGTCCTATCATCGAGAATGACGTCACTGTTATCGACAGACCAGCGATACTCAGTCAACCTGCCTCAACGCACTCCTGGTAAAATGTCACGTCGGCTTGTAGGTAGAATCTGGTAATTGAAAATAAACAACCCTTTTATATACGTATCACCGTCAGAATTTGAAATACTGTACCTACTCTTTTCTGTGTGATATGAAATATAGATAAGCGTACGGTATTTTGTTAAATATTATTATGCTGTGTTTTTATGACAATAATAACGATATATTCGTTGTTACGATCAACGTTGACGAACATTTTTGTTGTTGTTCTTGAACTTGTTAATAACAGGAAATTAAAAAAAAGTCTATCGAAGGACCTTTGTAAGTATTTCGTTAGTTTTATATTGTTTCAATACTCCTCATATTGTCACAACACTTACAGTAATAATAATTTGAAGTGGACTCGAAAAATCAAATGAAAAATACAAATGAAACATGTTGATGACAGAAAACCTGCCTACAGTAGCCAATAATATTGCCTGCCCTAAACGCAATAAAACACGTGTAGACGTACAAGAACTAATATTAACAAAACCAAGACATTCCATTGATCAAAACATCCGATCTTATTCGATCAAGTCAAAAAAAGGTGGGAATATTGTCATTATAATTTGGAGTAAAATCGCACCCATGCATTAATAGTATAAAAGGGTAATATTTATCGCCTTTCGCGCGGGTTGCCCCCCCTCCCACCCCGTCCCAACCGTGTGTGTCATACCTTTGAGAAATAGGAACATTAAGTGGATCGGACTCCTCGCGCTTATAACGGACACTTTCGGGAGTTGCTTGGGCAGAACGACTCACGGTGATTTCCGCCATATTGCTTTGGCTGAAGAAATTGTAACAGTAACTGCAAAAACGTAGTCGATAGCCAAGTCCAAAAGACTGCCAGACAAACTAAGCACTGCTTTCACCCGAATCTGAATGAAAATTTGAAAAAAAAAATGAAATAATTACTGTGAAAACTTGAGAGCAAATGGTAGCTGCGAAAATAAACTGCATCCATGATAAATTACTGTTCGCAACAATCTCAATCATCTGTCTTAGTGTGGTGTCACCTTTCAATCGTCATTAACTGATTGACCACGACAAAACAAACCTTTTGCCCTGTTCTGTTGCTGTGTCATTGATTTGAATGTTTGGACTGGAGTTCCTTCTTTCGTGACACCCGGTCTTTGTCTTTGAGGCATTAATTGCCATATCCTCTCCTACTCCTCTTGCTAATAAAACAGAGTGGTCTGCATATTTTAGGTTGTTGATGATCATATCACCAATCGCAGTATGATCTATCATTTAACACTCTGAAGATCATATCAGAATAGATGTGAACAACAAAGCGAGAGAATATGCAACCTTGTCTAACTTCTTCTGTACTTCAACCTCTGGTGAAACCAACCTCTGCCTCAAGGTTCCAGTATAACTTAGCTCCCATTATTAACTCGGTCAAATGCTTCTTATATTTCAGGAAGCAAGTGTACATGTCTTTCTTTTTTCAGGCAACCAACCCATAATAGTCGTAGAATGAAGATGTAAAAAAAAAAATCTGCAAAGCACTGGTGCTGTTCAAGACTTTCCACCATCCTGGCAATCAACACACACAAAAGAAAAACTAAACTTCAACTCTACACACCCTCACACTATCTATCCTGTTGTGTGAATCAGAAACTTGGACTCTCGAGAAAAACAGGTGAAAAACAGACTACTCGATAGAAGCACGAACAACGGCAATCAAGAGGGGCTTGGACACAAAAAGACAGTAATAGACACCATCCAAAAAGACGTCTGAAATACTTTGGTCACTTCACAAAATGGAACGTAAAAGATTGTACTAGAAGAAGAAACTATGGACGAGTCGCCAGAGGCAGACCGCAGAAGAAGTGGATGGATTGTAGGAAATTGCAAGTCTAGCGAAAATACAACAACCAACAAACTGACAACAGCTAGCCACTTGACGTTAGATAGATGAAGTACCTGGCAGGCCATCGTGAAACAGAAGCCATCACACAGCATGCTGATGTGGACGGCTTAGGTCAAGTACGGTCAATGAAGATTCATCTCTCATTCCTTCGCCGGGTACAAAACCACTTTGGCATTCACAAAAATTCCTTGAAATTCGTACTATCAATGTCGCAGTCGGAGTCATCTCGTAATTTGATTAAACAAGACCAAATATCAACAAATATTAATCATCTAAAATATGTTTCACTGTAATTGCAACATTACAGTGCAGTATACTTACTCTGCACAGCATTCGTCAGCTTCAGTAGATACGGTCCCGTCACTGCGACCGCGACCAAGAGTAGTCAAATCCCGGCCCTGCAGTTCCCGTTGATCCTCGAGCGGAAAGGAGCACGTTCCCGCAGTTGCTGATAGCGGTGACTCCTCGCAAGGATGTGGCGACTTGGACGCGGGGAGGTCGGGGCGGCGACCGTTACAGTTCCCGTAGCTGTACGGGAGTAGTCCTCGCCATAACTCTTTATCACGTTTAGTCCACGGCGTCAGGGTGTCACCTATATCAAATGCGTTGTATGTATATAGGTACCCTGTGCAAATTTGTATTGATGACGGATTCTGCAGGAACATACACCCCTTTTATTTTTTTAAATCTACATGCAGTTTAACCAAAAAGGGCAACGGTTGGCACTTTACATTGTATAATCATTACAATCCTTCTTTATTTTTTATATTTACACTTCATGTATCCCTTAAATTATTTCTTTAGCCTGACACATTAGGGAGAAAACAAAATGGCTTTTGTTCTTTAGCCATACGACTAATGAGTTTTAATATAGAATATTAAAAGAAGAAGAATTAAAGCTACCCACGAACGTTGTCATTGTTAATAATTATTGCTGTTTATCGTGAAAGGTGAAAACTCTCTTTTCATGAATATACTAACAACGCTGAAAGAATAAAATGCACCTTTAGATTCATCCAGAAACCGTTGACGCCGATTTGAATTGTTAAAGCTCGCCCAGCCCGAGGTAATTTTTTTTTCAAATTGTTAATAATTCGTGACAACAATGAAAAAACACCCTGCGTGGAAAGTAGTCTCAACAACAAAGAGTTTTACCAACTTGGATGAGGTCGTTGCCACTCCATCTATTTCGATGACTATCCGCTGACGAGAACGCTGTGAGCAACACTGTTCGGGCCCAGCATGGACGTGTCGCGTGAAAGTGCACTACAATCGACCGCATTATCGGATAGCGATAGGTTTATCAAAGTCCAAACTTCAATGCATTCCTATGAAGAAAATAACAACAACAACAACTAATAAGTCAGCAATGCTACTAAGTACTCAACAGATAATTTACGTAAAGTGAACAAAGAAGAAAGTTGTTCTTTTGGATTTCTAACTACAGTATGTACCACTTGACGTAAGCCGATTTTGCCATCAGAACAATGTATGAAATTTGAACTAGTTACATGGTAACCAGTCTAATGAAAGATACCTGTTTGCCATGTAAGCTCTCGGGTTTGAACCATCAAATAGACCAAAATAGCATATAAATTGGTCCAAGGGGAATAAAACTATCCTTTGAAACAAAGAATTGTTCAGACATGCCCATCCACCATTGGAAAGAGCTACCTTCAAATTACCAAAATTTGATTTATCTCAAAACGTCAAAATTTCAAGAATTAAGTGGATCAGGACGGATGTTGGTATTGATAATATTTCACTGAGCTCAGTAAAATGGCCAAGCTGCTATACGTTCAAAAACTTTTTAAATAAATATACGATGCCATACTGCTAGAAAGCAAATCATCTAAACTGTTCGTATCATTAATGATGCCTAAGTCTCTCTGTGCGATATATTTATACACTTAAAATTACCTGCACTTGAGATGTCAGGCTGGTTACCACGGGGGCGTGGCATAGAAGGTTACAGTAAATCCAGCATCATTGGGCGGTCATGGGTCAATTCATCAGGATGGGTAGAGCACGGCTCGTTGTGAGTTGGAGGCACTGGGCCACTAATACCAACATATCGTCGTTATCATCGCCAAAAGCCATCGGATGCACTTCCACGTCACTTTGTTCTTAGAAGAAGAAAATTAGTTCTAGAGGAAGAAATTATCACGCAATCAAGCTATTGATGCATCAATCAACCTATACAAATTTTAAAGTCTACTCATGAGTACACACAAACTCTCACACCACACACACACACACACACACACACACACACACACACACACACACACACACACACACACACACACACACACACACACACACACATACAAACACACATACACAAACACACATGCACACGCACACAAACATGCGCTGAAACCCGCGCATTTCCACATTATTTATGTATGACTTAACAAAATACAGCGTATGACTTTGTCAACTGTAAACAATTGTATACTACAATTGCTGTACGTACACAAAAGATTAAACAAGGACTTTATTTTCAAAATTGTTAACATTTCCTCATTAGTCTGGTTACGAACAATTACTCTTCTTTTGCTTTGGAATGATATGCGTTTGACCTTTAACAAAGCCCATTTTAAATAGTCTTGCATAGGCTCATACCATCCTAACGATTACATCAACCATAAACGGCCATCACAAATATATATTTGTATCGTATCACGCATTTCCATTGCATCATACCACCATTATTCACTAAATGTAAAACTAATCTTCAATCTCACTGGATCCCTTCGTTGAATGCTGAAAATAATTTTGTCAATATTTTGTCTTGAGTATGTAAAATGTATAAATGATTTAGTGTTTGCTAAATATTACTCGCCTCTTTTAACCCATTGGAGACGCTTTGATTTCGCTATGACACATATTTTCCATAGACCCGAAGACGAGATACCTCGTACTCAGTCTCCAACAGGTGAAAATCCTTACTACACGTTTACCTACCCTCCGTGTTAATGAGCAACCTCGGAACTGCAATATCTCGGTAGTCTGTAAATGCATTACTGGTTGCTGCTGTCATGGTACCGGTGAACATGTCTAGATCGGGATTCAGATCAAATTCGGTAGTGGATATCTCCGTGATACTGATCGCTGTAAAAAAATAATTGAGACAATCATTACGACCGCTATCCAAAAGATTCGGCCAAAATGCCCCGACAAAAGCTAATATTGTTTTGTTGGAAAACGGATAAAATAGGTTTGCGTTTACAATTTAGCTAACGACATCAAACATCTTTTTCGTCGATGGAATACGTGTAAAGGTTGGATAGCAAAACAGGAACTTGAAAGGTCTGCTTGAATACCTCCAAGAAACTCCCGGAAATCAGTACCAGGAGAGTCAGCTTAAAACTTTCTACCTGGCGAGACGTGATCAGCAGAGGGACCGAGAGGGCAGAAGCCAACACTTCCCTCCTTTAGCAAGACAAAGTAGGTGACGAAAGTGCCATGTGATATAGATGAGACATTAGTGTCAGCAGATGCATTCGTATTAATGCTATATCATGACATTTTCACCTAAATAACCTTTCCATAGAACGATCATTTCCTTCTGCAATTTTTTTTTCCTGAAGGTACAGTATGCCTATGTGGTTTTAAAGGCACCAATGACTGAAACTTATTTGATTTGAACTTGCTTCTTTTTGCCAAAAAAGGACTGACTGGATAATTTCCAGAGCTAAAAAAAAAAAAAAAAAAGAGTTGTATGAAAACCCAATCTGCTATCAATCATACACCACATCGTCTGCCACATATGCCTCACACATAGAAAAGACTTCACAGCCTGGACTGGACTCATCATTCTTCGTACAGTCTCACCGTATAGCGCCAACCAAAACTGAAGTCACGGTTATCTCCAAATCAACGCACAAACATTAAATCTCACACAGAACTCTTAGCTCAGTACCCGATCAACATCATTACGTACAACAATTGTCACAACTGATAAAATATCATTAATCTATCCCTTTATTCCCTTGTTCTTCTGCCTTTGAATCAAAATATAATAAATTGATAACTTACGAGCATATACATACAGTAAAAGGACTCCCTCAGATAAAGTCGAGCCATCGTCCAGAGTGAGATGGACATTATATGTGCCTGAAAGAATCAAAAAGGTATGTTTAATCATGTAAAACTTGCTGCAGAGTTTACGCTTAAATGATGGCGACTGGCTTTTTCCTTTTCTGTTATAGTGTACCGCCGTTCGACAGGTTTGTTATCTTACAAACACTTAATCCTTCACTTTTCTTCAATTATTTGGCATAAACCTTTGGCGTTGCTTTTATTCAACATTTTTTTTCGTTTCCTTTGTCTTGGCCTCTACCCATTGAATCTATCTTCGGCATCCTTTAGGAGTCCATCATGTCGACCTATATGTTCCATCCATTTATCTTCCGTCTCTCTTTTCAGAAAATGATCAAATTCGTTTCCTCCCCCACTCTTTCCAATACATTATCATTTTTGCGATGTCTTTCAGCCCAGCTTATCAAGAGGCCGGATGATTTGTTTAGATAAGTAACCCGTTTCTATTTTAAGATGGATGAGCAAAATTAATTTTGATCTCTATTTTACAAGCCTTAATGTTCACATTATTTTTCAAATGTACATTATCCCCGGAAAAAAGAATTTACAAGCAATAACCCCCAGACGACATTTCCCATAGGGAAATTTGGTCATTGTCGTGGAGGGTAATTTTCCAAGTAGCTAGGTGCCCGGAAAGTGGTTGTCGGGGGGGGGGGTTTGTTCTCGGGGTAATTGTCCAAGAGTAGTGGTGGTGGTGGGGGTGGGTAATTTTCCATTTAACCTTGTGATAGACAAAATGAGGTTTGGTGTTGATCCTGGCAAATTCCAGACCTTTGATTTGAGCTCGGAACCTTTTAGTCCACGGTTATGAGCCTTGTTGCAAAGGCACTAACTATTCCCAACAAATGAAGTTCTTACTTTTAAAAGGCCCTGAATTGACATTGATGATTTCAGAGAAAAGGGTAGGCCTATTTTCTTTAGTATGCACATGGGCCAGTGGGAAAATATAAGCGAAATTCCCAATGTATTGTACTTTCCTTCGTACTTAATTTTAGGTCCAAATCCTCTTTTGTAATAAGACAATATGTAGTGTATGCTATACAATAGCATACAATCGCCAATGCACACATTGGGTAGTGTATGATTAAATAACTGGTGCCTGTGGTGGGTGTACCCACTTGGGATTACGCCTCATTATTGCATAAATCAATCAGATGTATATTATATCGAATGTCAACATTGCATTTTTTCAACTCGCATTTGTTCATTTTCATGAAATTGTATCATGAACAAAATAAATCTGATTTCAATTAATCAACTCGCTTTTCGTATCAAATAATGTGACCTCTTTTAATTGGAAAAAAGGTGAAATAAAGTCCATTATAACAATCTAAAACAATGTGTTTACCAGATAGACTTACCAGAAGTAAGGTCTACATTACAGGTGAAGCGGGTACCGTCGATGTTGCCAACATCAGAATATATCACGTCGTTTCCCTTAACAAAGGCACATCTGGGAGATGAGGCTGATTGGAATCCGGCCCCATTTAGTCGTAGCGAGTAAAGACAGTCAAACAGCAACAAAATGGGGTAATTATTAAAGAGTGTTGGGATGATAAAAGAAGTCAAAATGCCTCTAGAACCAAACTGGTTAAAAGATACACCAGTGTAATACACAAGTTCAATTGTATCTCCTGGATGGAAGGATTTGTCTAGAATTTGTTCAGTTAAGGGGAATGACGCATTGACACACCAAGTGCTGAATTACTCTCTTGCACCGATAGAATTTAGTAACATGGAAAGCCATAAAACAAATTTGCCAGTCATTTGGCATACTGATGGCAGTTCTTTTAGAATGAGTTAACATTTGACGACAACATTTTCACAATAGAATCATTGCGTAGTTCATTTGATTCTAGAATAGTTGTATCCCAAGTTGAGGACTACCGCCGATCATGTTTACCTGTGAGATCTAAAACAGGGCTCCAAACTAACTTATGTCTTGGCTTGCCCTTTTGGTATATTTTGGACATGTTTTCTCCTTTTGACAATCAAACCTTAATTAACTATTTAAATTTTGATCTTTTCCTCGCCCGATATGGAATGTTACTTGCCCGCAAGTGGGAAAGTGCTCGTGTTGAGACAAATCTAAGGCGGAGGTTGTCGATATAGATTTGTCCAATGTCATTATGTCGTAGCACTTTTTCAATATTTGTCGACAAAGGTAATTTCTGAAAAGGAACGTCACATTAGTATTTGGCCTGCTATCAGTATCAGTGCTAAAGGTTGCGGCAACGGAATATGAGAATCGACGTGTTTTAATGTAAGTGAAGAGACTTATCGAACAAACTGTAAAATTTTATTGGGAACCTTTAGAAGTCTGGATGATTGGCGGTTTATAAATGGTTCACCTTATCTATGATAGCAATACTTAGTCGTAGTAGTTGTGGTAGTAGTAGTGGTATAATTGTTACAACTACTTCTGTCACTGACACCACTCTTTCCACTACTATTACTTTCGATTACTACAATAACTACTACGATTACTACTGCTACCACTTGCACTACCACTACTACCACTACTACTTCTATTAATGAAGTAATTACCTCGTATGTTCCCTCTGGAATAATGTTGGGTGTAACTTCATTCACTGCAAAGCATGTCGTACCATCACCTCCACATTCTCCGCATGCATCGTCTTCCTTTCCACTGCAAGCAGTAATTTTTAGGAAACCAATTTATTTCTTTGTTATCACTCGTCTCGAATTCAACATAGACTACACGTCTACATGCATGGTAATTTGGCTGTGTCTGTTTACAAATACACTAAACAAACACACATAATACAAACACAGATATAATCAACACACACACTCAAACCCTCGCCAGTCCATCAGGCTCCGCTCACCTTTTCTTTGCCAAAACTATCACTCAAAATTTGATATTAAGAATAAACGATACAAACTATAAAAAGACCTGGCAGTTTTGCCGATTCAAGCAAAGTTGACTGAAACGCATGCATTTTATGAATATTCAACACTGTGTAACTGTTCAACCGTTCTAAATAAGATTAATTGAATTGTATGTGACCATCAACCCTTGATAATACCCCAATGCCGAATGATAGCCAAATAATGCACATTTTGATGAAACAGTCAATCAAATCAACTATCACTCACGTGAAATCACTCAGTTCACAGTCAATCACTAATAGTCAATCAATAGAATTAATAAATCTACCACTAACCCACTTACTCACTCAGCTCAGTTAATCAATTAGAGTTTATCCAATCTATTCCACTCAATCATTTCTCTCACCTACTCATGCTCACACCACTCACACACTCACTCAATACATCAATCACGTCGATTCACATTACTCAGTCCTCAGTCAACTCACGTCACTCACTAATCAATCAATCAAATCAATTAATCACAATCACTCAATCAAACATTAGTCACTCAATTCAATTAATCACTTCATTATACTCACTCAATCAATCAATTCACTCAGGGGCCGCAATCATTTAAATGTGTGTTGTTGGGTGGGGGGGACATCGCCATGCAGGAACCTGCCCAAACGCGGCCGACCAAACCAATTCAAGCCCAATTTTCTTTTACCAGCCAAATGCCAGAACACTTTCTGACAAGCGGGGGGGGGGGGACGGCCGACCAAAACCATATTTTGTACTCCAATCAATCAATCAACAAACAAAGAAAAAATAATGCTTGATTACTGAACATTTGGTTCATAAAGCAATGTTACCTAAATGCTACTTCATCGCAACCGAGGCAAGAACGAAGGATCAAACCTGACACCTCGCATTGGTTACATTGGTTCATTCGATATCCAAGTTCCGACGCAGTGCCGCCACCGACACAATACATCACATGGCGTTTCAATTGCACCATACCGGATCTATTAGACGGAGAAAAAAATAAAACAAAACGTTAGGCCTGCAAATTTTAGACCTCATCTTGAACCGACATGTTTTTTATTTTATTTTCCAGCTCGAGGCTTGAGAATCAGAGAATAGCATGTAGAGTTCGTGCTCTTTTTGCTGAAGAGGGTTTTTGAGTCAGAGGCGACATAAAATCGTTAGAGTGTTATTTGATTCTTCAATATCTTTTTCAATCTCTGATTTGACGTTAAAAAAATTGGTTCTAAGACATTTACCAACCAGATAATTCCCCCTTCATGTACAATTACCTTCCACACAATTACAACATGGACATTTACCCGCTGGACAATTATCCCCCGGTCATTTACTAAGGACGATTACCCACAGGAATTTACTACTCAGGAACACTACCAGTAAATTATCCAGGGATAGCTGTTCCGTGGGTAATTGTCCTAAGTGGTACTTGGTCGGGGGAAATGCCCTTGAGGAGTAATTGTCCGGGTTGGAATTATCCAGTGGTAATTGCCAGGAGAAATTGTCCGGATGTGCTAAAACTAAAGGTCTGAAAGTAGCAATGAAAGCTTGTCACACAAAAGTTAACATGCTACTGACCGTTTACCAAACCCGATTTACCTGAAGACCATTGTGTTAAAGTAAAAAAAAAAAAAAATGCCGGAAACGGTTTCTTGTAATGCCGATGCATATATTCATGTATAGATATCTTGATAGTCAGCACTGTCATTTTCAACACCTGTTGTATTATTGTTTTTTTGTATTTTTATCACTACTTTTCATCGTCATCTTCAACCCATACATTCCCACTGCTGGGCAAAGGCCTCTCCCAACTAAGGCCAGTTTGTCCTGTCGCTTGCATGCCTTTACCAGGTAATGGTTCCCATCTGGCTGACTAGCCTGTACCTTAATCTTGAATGGAGTTTTTTTTTTCTTTCCTCTTTCCAAGTAGTGGTTACCACTCTGTTGTCATCTGGTTTCATCTATTACCAGATAATATTCCTAGATGTCCTTGTCATCTCCACTTTGTTCTATCTGCTATTGTTGCTTCATTTACTTTCGTCTAACCCAGCACTGCTCTATTGCACATAACATTAATTTAAAAAGCTTGACAAACAATGAATGCCTTAGAAACCAGCTGCTGTCGCACTGGATCCATATTGACATTAATCGGAAAAAGGGTACAATAGATTTACTGGTCTAGTTGAATCAATTCATAGTGATACCTACCTCCTTCACATTTCTTGTTACAATCCATGTGCGAGCTGACGGAAAGGGGGTTTGAGCCGTCTTGGGGAGGGGGTTCACAGAAACCACAGGCGTCTCGGAACAGTCCACGTGGGCAAGCTATAAGGCAAGAATGTTTAGAGGTTAGACAAAACTACTTTAAATCATAAAGGTTTGAGCGTACTTCACTTATCTAATAATTGCAACACAAATCATGACCGATATTTCGGAGTGTGACACCATATTTCTGTTAAAGCACCGATATGAAAGCGTTCCGAGTAGGACACAAGTGCGATGGTTATAGGGATAAACAAGGCAGTAACACAGTCGACGCAGAAAAGACAACAAAACCGGAGTTATCGCTGGCATGTATTGGAATGGCTTTGGCTATTGACCTATAGTAGTCATATAGCTAAATGCCATATTTGTATCAATTGTAGACTTTTCAGAATTGTCAGTGTAACAGATTACAGTACTCAGGAGGGTTCTGGACCTATTGTTGAATGTTCTGAAGGCTGGGCTGTTTCATAAAAAGATAACCCTTTCTAGAAAATACAAGATGTGCAACATAAGTGAAAGCTAGCTTCCAAAGACAGGCAGAGTCCGTGGACGTTTTTAGATGAGGTCTTAAGCATTTGCAGGGGGGGCCGTAACCGTTTTTTTGCTTTGAGTTTTTCTGCCGTCTAATGGAGATCGCTGAGTATGCGTGCAATTGAAACTCAGTGTGGAGTGTAGGGGGGTGGTGTGGTCGGGGGGGGTGCGGGGGGGGGGGGACGACTGCTGTCGGGGGAACTGTGGATATTGAATGGACCAATGTAACTCAATGCGAAGATTTCAGGGGTTGGTAGGATCCTTCGTCTGTGCCGGTCGGTTCCATGAAGGTAGGGATTTGAGCGTAACATTTGGCGTTTAGAACAAGAGTGTGTCCATAGAGTCAAGCGATTTATTTTTTCGTTTGTGTGTGTGTCGGTGGAGCGTGTGATTGAATTGGGGGAGGGTGAGACAAGATATATGGGGTGGTTGTGGTGCGGCCGTCGGCGCCGTCGCGCCCCCCCGGCCTGCTTGTTGAGGAGAGTGTCGGTGGGATGGGCAATTTTGGGGCTGCAGTTAATAAGAAATGTGGCGGCTGAAGAATTGTTTTGTCGGTTCGGCCGGCTGTTGCAGGTTCCTGAGTGCGTGATGTCCCGCCCCCCCCACACATATTTGAAAAGCGGACGTTGGGGTGCGCGGGGCGGGGCCCGCTGAGTGATTTGATTATGAGTGAGTGAATGAGGGTGAGTAATTTAGTTGGAGTGACTAATTGTTAATTGATTGAGTGATTATTAAATTGATTGATTGATTGATTTAAGTGAGTGGAGTTGACTGGAGCTGACTAGTAATTGATGCGAGGTGCAGTGTGTGGTAGGTTGAGGTGGGAGGAGTGTGTGAGGTGAGCGAGGGGGGCGGGGTGAGTGAGTTAGGCGTGAGGAGAGGGATGATGGGGGGGGGGGCAAGTATGAGATTTGATTAATCTAAATGGGATGGTAACTGACGTGGAGTGGATAAGGGTGTGGGTTAGTGATTAGAGTATTAATTTATTGATGTGACTGAGTTCAGTATTGAGGTGAGATGAGTGATGAGGTGAGGTGCAGTGTAAGTTGATGCATTGACTGTGTTCATCAAGGAGTAGTGGGATATTTTGGCTATCAATTCGCGATTGGGTATTGAGTCGAAAGTGATGGTGCCACATGACAAGTTCAGATTGAATCTGAATGTTAAAGCGGCGGTTGAACAGTTACACGAGTGTGGTGTGAATGATTTGCAGTAAAATGCGATGCGGTGTTCAGTCAACGTTCTTGCTTTGAATCGCGGACACTGCCATGGTCTTTTTATAGTTTGTGTATGCGTTGATCGTTACATATTCAAATTTGAGTGCATGGCTGTTGGCCCAGAAGAAAGAAGGTGGGAGCGGGAGCTGAGTGCGAGCTGGCGAGGCGGTTTGATGTGTGTGGTGTGATTATGATGCGTGTGTTTGTGATTATCGTGTGGGTATTTTTAGTGGTGCTATTTGTAAAACAAAACACAGCCAAGATTACCATTGCATTTAGAGCGTGTAGTTCATATGGTGAATGTTATCTCT
>JZLH01S0006369.1:11520-22116 GCA_001188425.1 Eucidaris tribuloides | reverse complement strand
CCAAAGACTAAAGAATTTTGCCGGCTATGTCGCTTATGCATAGTCGAATGTACTCCAACTGATAGTCAACTTTGTAGTTTTACACCAAACGCGTTGCATATTGTCCAGGTAACCTATGAAGATTTTATCTAGACAAAATGAAACTTTGGCGAAGTGAGCTAGGAAGATTGTTGATTTCAGATAATTCAGACTCACTTTCACTCTCCTGTCTTACAATCACACCTTCGCTATAACTGTTTCTCTTAAACTAATGCCTGCATTTATCAGGTATATCAGTATCTTGGTGTCTTTCCAAGCATACTTTGTATAACCACATGTATTACGCGAGTATCGTTTTGAGTGAACACCAAGGAGATATTGGGGTGGGGCGTTAAAATTAAGCTTTTCCAATTTTTCGCAGATGCTAACGAATCAGTGTCAAAAGTTGTACTGTGGACACAAACACAGGTAAAGCAGGGCCGTTAGAGACCGGCCATAACTACATAAACCAGATCTCCAGGGATATTATTATGGACCTAACGTTGTTGAAATTGAAAAAAAAGCAATGGAAGACAGGGAGCAGTGGAGGACCATCGTCAACCATGGGTTAAGTTGAGTTGAGTTGAGTTACCATTTACATATTAATAACTCCAATCAACAATATATTAACAAAATGAAAATTGTCGATTCAGATTTGTCTTGAGATTCCAGGGTGATGCAAATTCTAGTACTAAAACTGTCTTTTGAACACTAGTTTAACAATATTTTTAACAGTTAAACAACTTTGTTTGACACTCTTTTCGCAGAGTTTCGTCAATAACAATTTCGATTCATCGGTTATTGAGCACTTGTGCACAAAAATAATTTTGTCTTCTTTGCAATAATTTTCGTCAGAATTTCATTAATTGTCATCTCCCGTGTTAGTGTGAAAAGAAATATTAATTTCTCTGTGGTAAATATGGATTTGATCATTATTCCTTTTCATTTCATCTTATAATGAGACATTCTCGAACGCACATACACCTACAGTGTAAAAACTGTGTTTAGCGAATAAATGCTTTTATAACACATTCGTGCTATCATTAAATCTTCAACGTGTTCAGAGGCTACCCAATGTGTATCAAGTCACTAAACTTTGGTGTGCAATTCCTTAACACTACGTGTCAATAATCTAAACATACATTTTTTGAACACATCTTTACTACCAAACACGCTTTTTACTGTTGACGTTACTGATCACATACAATTATCCAGACACGCAAGCAAGCAAAATATTGAAAATAACATACCAAAATGATATACAGGGCATATAGCATGGGACTCACTGGGATGAAAATTTTATGAATTTTCTTGATCAAATACGTATTTGATTTTAACATCTGTGGGTAGCTCGCTAGCCGGGACGAATCCCTATGACAATTGACCATTCTGAATTTGAAATATTTGCAACATGCTGTCAAATGACGAATTTAAACTGAAAATAGCATTTACACTCTCCCTTCTGCTCGAGACGAAAACTCATAAAAAGATGACGAAAAATGGCGAGAAAATCCATATTAAATATTAAATTTTCCCATTGACAATGTTATATTATTACTGTTGTTGTCTCTGTAATTGAGAGGATGAGGAAAGTTCGTGAAAAAGTATACACTCTGAGTTGCAAATAACGCTAGTGCTAGAGACTTTGTACATAATATGCAACCATTGTGGTCGCAAAATGACTATACTGTATATTATATTTTTGCACTCAGTAAGTGAGACTAAATGCCAATCGAAAATATTTCCTGGGCAGTTGTTTTCCGTATAAATTTTGCCTATCAGGTGTGCTGCATATTCTTTCGGCCTGATCAGTTCACCAAGGGGAATAAAGAATACAGGACTGATGGATCGTAGTTGTTGAGAGTCGTTTGATTTGATTTGATATTTCTGCATTTCAAACAATATGATCCATAACATGAACAAAATACAAAGCCACTTTTTTCATGTTTATTCATCGATTTTGGGCCTCCATTCTGCTAATTACATGTATATATTACATTGATTTATTTGGCCTGCCATGCATTCAAACTCTGTTTGTATCGGCAGTCCATTTTCTGCTCCCTAGTCTGCAATGTGTTAAATATTTCATACCGAAATAAAATGTAATTTATATTACTTCCTGAATTTATTTGGTTTATGTTATGTCTTAATGTAAATGTCTTATGAATGCATTATTTTGCTACTTTATTGTATGTACTTATGGTATGTTTGCAGAAGAAAATAAATTCAAATCAGATCAAATCAAGATACAAAGCATTGTCAATATAATTACAATTGATTTGGTTAAATAAGACATGTATGACAATGAATAAAATGGAACAAATTTATAATTGATTTCATTATACAATAAAATTTAACTGAAATGAAATGTATTAGGCCATCATTGTAAGTATAATATTATCTAGTAACAAAATGGCGATTACGACTAAAAGCTCTGAAGCCATATTTTCAACAGTGATATACACTAACATACATGAAACATGAATGATATCTAATGACAGATTCTGATATCACTTTCAGATGATGACCTTCATGTCCATAATTCTGTCAAAAAACGTAACATAATGCACAACTTACCGCTTCGTTTATTTCTTCTTGTTATCTCTATGACCGATCGTAATAGAGTAAAAGCACTAACTGCATAACCATTATATCTCGGGTACAAAACAATTATTTGCTCGCTTCAGAGCACACCGTAACGTGGCCGTTCAGGCAAATGTGAAAGCGAATTTGGAAAAATTCGACGTGCGAAATTGTCGCATCGATCTATATGGATGTGGAGTATGGGAGAGGTCAAAGGTTGTATCATGTTTGCATAATGACGTATCTGCCTTATATATGACAGAGGAATATTAAAGTGGAAAAATACTATAATACATCACATTCATCTCTATGGTGTCGTTATGTTTATTGTTGTAGCACCAAGGTGGTATCTAAGGATCCTGATGATCAAATTCTTCTATATAGATAATACAAAAACCAATCCTCAGTTCTGCACCTTATGCCAAAAAAAAAAAAAATCAGTAGTGGAAAAATGCTACACGTGCATCAACTTTTGTGCCATAACATTACAATCTTGTTTATGATATATCATAGCGAAATTACATGTGGGTTTATTATTATAGAAACAAGGTATAAGGGTCCTGATTAACAATTCTTCCATATAGATAATACAAAACCAATCCTCAGCCCTGCATCTTATTCAGGATAATGAACCAGTAGTGGAAAATACTACGTGTATACCTTTTGTCTCATGACCATGAAAAACTAATTCATCGCGTTGCTATCATTACACCTATGCCAACAACGTGGTATCTAGGGATCCATACCTGAATGATTATCATATTCCTCCGTGTAAATAAAAAACAAATGATTAAACTTTGCATAATCTAGGAAAGTGAACTAGCAGAGGTAAATACCCATAATACAAAAACCAATCCTCAGCCCTGCATCTTATTCAGGATAAAGAACCAGTAGTGGAAAATACTATGTGTATACCTCTCATAAACACACACACACACACACACACACACACACACACACACACACACACACACACACACACACACACACACACACAACACAAAAATTAATTCAGCCGTTGTTATTATTGTAGCTATGGCAACAACGTGGTTTTCTTTTTGGAATATGCCACTAATAGTCGATGCTTGTTAGATTTCTTGTCGGTGGTGTTCACTTTATATTTACCCAACAATATTAATGATTGAGGGTGGAATTTTTTATTGACTTTTCAAGACGCGGGATGGCCACTGGACTATGTACATTTCGAGTAATTGTACAAAAAGTCTTATCTGAGGATCTAGGTTTCTTTGATTCCCTTATTCTTCTATGTAAATGATACCCCAAAAATCGACAAAACTCCTGAAACGCCACTATTAATGAATAATTAACCTTTTGGTCGCTAATGTTGCACAATTAAACAATCGATTAAACGATTGAACGATTAAACGATTAAACGATTAAAACGATTAAACGATTAAACAAACGATTGTACGATTAAACAATCGTAATAATTATTGTTCTCCTTCTCCTTCGTACAGGACACACACAAAATAGCTAATGTGCATAAGTAACATCTAAAAACAATTACCGTTTTCAATACTGCAAAATTAATCGAAAATCAAAGAAATTAAGAAAGAACATTTGTCATAATAATCCCACCACATTAAAATAGAGGAATTACCTTCCCTCAAATACATTCAAGCGGAATTAACGTTATCCTCTAATTTATGAATGCATAATTGTGTATTAGTATGGTGTGAATAAACTATTTCCACTGGAAAAAAAAACTTGCAATGGTCTACATATATTTAACAGCCAGTACAATCAAATTACACTGTGGGAACATCTGTACCTACTTCATCGTTTGATTAAAGAGGCGATCTTCTTTCTTTAGAAGTTCCAAATGCAAGCTTCTCTTGTGAGGTTATTAATAACTGGTACAAAGGTGACCCCCTTTCATTGGTAAGTTTTGTAATCTGACGTGTCGAAACCATATCTTGAATTCTACATAATCAGATAAAAAAATGAATGCAAAATGAATCCCCCCCCCCAAAAAAAAATGAAGCTGTCATTGATTCTGAACACTTTCAGTATCTTAATCATGATACCAGCTATCATAATTACAACTATGTTAGAACTACTGTAGGAAATAAACATTCTTCAGTTTCGTTTGTAACACTTTAGACACTCCACATAAAATATAATTGCATTGAAAAAAATAACTGTAATGGAAATATTTGTTTCATTCGAACGTTTATTAAAAATATTCCAACTCAATTTCGACTCATTTGTAATTGTTACAAAAATTTACACGTGCTGAATACGTTTAATAGTTACATTGTAATTGGAACTAGCAGCTGTGAAAACTATAATAATTATATAAACTTGACCCACCCTCTGAAATTAAGTCGATATAGTTATTCAAATCAAACTATGAACATATTATTTCCTACAAATAGAATGCTACGTACAGAACTACGCATTAAACTGTATTTGCCAGGCGCTATAGGGCTGTGTATTTGGATATGAATGCAACACGATGCACGATGGGCCCGACCCCGATCTGGATGCATTATGCCACACAAATTTTGACGCATGTGGTGAATTGAGTCAACAGACTCAAAACCGTCTGGATGTGTCGGGTGCTTTTCTTTTGACACGGTTTTTGGTCTCTTCCACAATATTTTCTATAGCAACGCCGCCATGGAAAAATTATACTTTTTATAGAAAAAATAAAAGTGGTGTAATGAAAATGTTTCTGTTTATGATGATTTTATTCATCAGCCACCAGATGCTTATAAATTCATAAACCAGACAATGATGTGTTATCTTTAGTTGACCTTAACCCATTTTCCGGAAAAAAAAACACAGAATCAATTCTGTATTCCAACAGTGGGTCTTTTGATACACAGATCGTCAAACTTTACACAATTCATTTCTGAGATACACAAAGGGGAATTCCAGGCTAATAGCAACTTGCTTTCAATGGAAGCAGAACAATAAATGATATACAGCAGTGGAACCATGGTGGAAATTAAAGAAACCTGGACAAATAATAATGGTTATTCGTGTATGAAGATTCTCATGAATAAGCAGTGGCAAAACTGTGTTGGCGCACAATCTTTTTTAATTTACATTTTCTTCAAGGAACAATTCTTTCATGTCTGTGCTCAATGTATATTTATACAAACATTTTCTCCAGGTGAAGCAAGTATGTTTAGGCACAAACATTAATTAAAATAAAAACATTGGTGGTATTTTTCAACAAAAAAGGGAATTGCCCAAAGTCAATTTCATAATAATGCCACTTTTTTATTGATCTTCGGCCTCGGGATATTAAAAAAAAAATGTATCTTGATTCTAATTTGTCTGATTTGTCTAGGGGTTACCTGGGGGTATAACAAATTTGTGGTCCCTTTTGGAACGCCTCTCCGTATTCAGTCCACATCGCTGAAATAAGACTATTTTAAACCCGCAGTACCGATCATTTCAGAAGAAGGCATATATACTCTGTCACTCATTATTATGTGCGCGAATATACGGTACATATTTACTCTTCACGACGTATTTACTTTCATTTTACTGGTAGCTTGTGCAGTGATCACATTATACAGTAGGCACAGTCGTTATAACAGACATTACTACTACTACAACTACGGTATTTCTTCTATCACTATACTACTACTACTACTACTACTACTACTACTACTACTACTTCTAATACTACTACAACTACAACTACAGTATTTCTTCTATCACTACTACTACTAGAACATTAATATAAACCTGGAAGGAATCTCAAATTTGGAAAAGAACTACGTTTTAAAGCGGGAAACACCATATGCTAGCTACTTACTGGGCCCTTTCATATTTCTGCATAACATTCCTGACTTGTTTCCATTTTCTAATGTATTATTAAAACGTGAGTGTACTCTTTCAACATCTATATTTACGTTTTTCTCAAATCCAGTTTTTGTTATACTGCAGTTCGAGTGTAACGGTTCTTTGATACTGGAAAGTTGTAACTGAAATGCTACATAATAAGAAATGGATAAATTAATGAAACAAAAAAATTCAAACTACTATCAAAATCAGAGTGCACTAATTTTACATATAGGATTTTATTTTCATTCCAGTGCACTGCAAAATCTTGGGTGTTAAATTTAACTCCCGTGGTACTGCTCAGTATATTATGCTGCTCGATTTTAACACTCAAGATATCATTTAAATCACAGAAGGGATTACTTCAAACACCAAACGTACAACCTTTTACATAAGGAGTGTAAAACTCAACGCCACCACCACGGGTGTTGAATTTCACAACCCAAACTTCATTGTGTATATCAACACAGTATATACTCTTGATGAAGACACACTTTGTGTATTCAGTTTTCAAATATAAGTATCGGCTTCGGAATACATAGTTCCTAATTTTGAATCTATACTCTAGTCAATTTCGAAAGTATACTCTATTAATTTCAATTTCTAATCGACCTGCATTATGCCGTAGGCATGCAGCCGTATCATGCATGTACACAGTAATAGCGTGTACCACTTGAAAAGAGGTATGTGTGAAAATGAAACCGAAATATTGAGAAAGGATTGCAATGGTGCGCACGAATTGGACAATGGAATGTCATGAACATCTCGGTCTTGTTGAAATCACGAAACTTTGTGTGTTCCGGTATATGTCAATATTAATCAACCTATTGAAAGTTGTATAAGGACCAAGTGCGTTATTATGACGTTATAATAATACACCAATCACACCAATGAGCGCTGAAGACAGAAAGAGGGAGTGGGAGAAATATATTCAATTCCAGGTTTCCTGAATTCAGATTATTCGTATGTGTGTTTTGCATTGCAAATCTACATTAACAATGATTTTCGATATAAATGCCACATGTCATTGTGGAACGTAATCTCTCTCAAAGCTGACCATATATTTATATATTTTCATTTGTGAGAGAAAAAAATCGTTAGAGGCAAATATACGGCAAACGCGTAATAACAAAACAGTCTAAAAATGTTTAATGATTACAAGTAGATAAGATAACTGTCCGACTGTGGCCAATTCGTAGGACAAGAATGAATTTTCTATAATCAAAGCACTTGAAAAGAACGAACTTGTTTGTGCAAGCGGGAAACAGTTGACTCAAAAATGTTTTTTTTTATGGGGGATATAGCAATCTGTATTGAAGGTATCAAAAGCGAATAGCGTTTTTTAGGCATATATTTCAACAGAGATGCAATTTAATATTCCTTTCAGAGGCCAACAATATGCAGTCTAAATGTCTGTTCGTGTAAACATTGTATTTAGTTAGCACTTCTTTCTTTTGAAACATTTTACCGGGAGTATTTTTTTTCAATGAGAGAATTTTCTTTTTACATGTGCAACCACCTAAAATATTTGCGACATAAAAAAATATAATATATAGGACTGGTACATATACCCCCCCCCCCACACACACACACACACAACACACACAACACACACAGCAAACAATGGTGTGGGCACAGACACACACACACACACACACACACACACACACACACACACACACACACACACACACACACACACACACACACACACACACACACGCGCGCGCGCGCCCGCTACGTCCACGGGCATACATGCAATTAAGGTAATAGTTTTTCAGCCACATCCATTATCAGCCATGAAAAGACGATTGAAATAATTTTGAGATGAATTTATTTTATCAATTTTGTCAGTTCCATGTCATTCATTCATTCATTCATTTATTTTCATTTGCAACATTCCATGTATACATTTTAATTACTACACTCTCAAACATGTTTTCCTTGAAATTACATGACATGCTTGGGAGTCAGGGACACCTATAAGCACACAGGTAAAAGAAAAGACTTAGTACACACATACATACGTACGTACATACATACGTACATATACGCATACATTACATACATACATATATACATACATACACGTATACTTCTTCGCACACGAACACAAGAACAAAGACACACACACAAACATTTAAAATTATCATTTGACAAAGCGTCGCCCGACTGGCAGAAGGGCGTTAGCAAATACTCTAAGCAAAAAGGCGTTAACAGTAAATTGCTTGTAACGTGACAACCATTTGCTGATTTCACTTGAAATTAAAGTATTATGATCGTTTAGATCCTTCTATCAGTACGTAAGTCGAAAATATGGAATAAACCTATGGGTTTCAAATTAGAGGCAATATACTATTGACGCCCTTCTGCTTAGAGCGTTTGCTAACGCCCTTCTGCCAGCCGGGCGACGAAAGGTATTTAATGTTCATTCATTCACTCTCTAGTGATCAAACGTGACTCGGAATTGGATTAAACTTGAAGTGGCATTTTTTAGTCCTTCTCCGACTCCGATCTATCTTTCGTTTTTATTTTGTTTAGAGGGCACAAAAGGAAAGGACAGGATCACGAGTACGTCATTTAAGAACGAAAACGGAAGTAGTCTCAACTTACTTTAGTCGGAAGTAAATGCCAACATTTGTTGTCATCAATGTTTCCTTTCGCCACATTTACACTCTTTTTGAATTTGACGTAAAGTGCCATTGATTGTAGTTTTCCTTTGACCCATTGATTCCCAACATGAAACTGAATTTGTATATCTTTATGGTATATGATAATTTTGTCTTTGTAAAATATTACAAAAAAAAATGTTTTTATATAGAACTTGTGCAATATAATTGTACTAACAGGGTAATGATGTCAAGATTTGAAACAAACATGTCACGTATACCACCATTAACATCGTCAGGGGCGTAGGCTAGGGGTGCACCCATTGACACCCCCCCCCCACGCACACATACAGACAGACAGACAGACAGACACACACACACATACGCACAGACAGACAGACACACACACAGACAGACAGACAGACACACAGACACACAGACAGACAGACACACACACACACACACACATACACACACACACACACACACACACACACGCACTCACACACACACACACACACACACACACACTGACGTAGTAGACTTCCACCCTTGGCAAGAAAAAATAAATAAATTTGCACCTTTTTTCTGCATCCAACAGCTGATTTTATAAACTTTTGTTCATCTTCCCAAGATGCGCACCCCCCCCCCCCCCCAACTTGATTTCCCCAAGATCTGCACCTCTCTAATGCCAAAACCAGCCTATGCACTTGATCGTAGTGGCGTGCGAGCTACATTTTCATAACAATAGCAGTAGTATGAAATATTTGAGCAAATAGAGTTTGCAAACATAGCTTATTGTAGTGAAATAGTCAATACAATATACGTCTTGTACGATATGTTTGCCCTCGCAATAACCCACCCTCTTGGTACAGTAAATGGTCGGTTGTCCAGCACAAGGGCCCTGGCATATGTTCCCGGCAGAAGGGCCTTAACGTAAAATTGCCTCTAACTCGAAAACCATTGGCTTTTTTGACATGAAATCAAAGTACTGTGATATTTTAGATCCTTCTGTCAGTCTGTTAAGTACAAAATATCAAATAAGACGTCATTTCTCAAATTAGAGAAAATTTAGTGTTAAGGCTCTTTTGTAGGGAAAATATGCCCGAGCCCTTCTTCCGGACAATTATAGCAGTATCGTGCATGACCAAAGAAAGACAGAAATAAAGTCAACAATTCGATGTGTAAAATGTTCTGGACACATGCTATAATGTCCATTTAGAGGGAAGAACAACGTGTGTTTATAAACTAGTCGCCAATCTTGTTTTATTGTGATTATTAAAGGCAAGGTTCACCCTGACATCAAGTTGGTTTTAATGAAAGCAGAACAATGAGAGAAACATATTAATGAAAGTTTGGCGAAAATCCACCAAAGAATAACAGAGTTATGAAGTTTCAAAGTTTTAATTTGTGACGTCACATGCGAGCAGCTCCCCGTATGTCACATAATATCAATTCCATAAATTTCAAATTTTTAATAGTTCATGATAATTGAATGCGGTTTTTTCATAGTTGCATGTATGAAATAATGTTTCTGATAGTATATTGAATGCATAGGTAAAAT
>JZLH01S0006369.1:0-11495 GCA_001188425.1 Eucidaris tribuloides | reverse complement strand
ACTTCATAACTCTGTTATTCCTTGGTTTGATTTTCGCCAAACTTTCATTAATATGTTTCTCTCATTGTTCTGCTTTTATTAAAACCAACTTAATGTCAGGGTGAACCTTGCCTTTAAGCAAAAGGGTGGTGCTTTTAAGTCACAAACGGGAAACAATTGGTTCAAGTCACTGACGATGGAAGAGTTCAGATCAAGTAAAAAGGAAACGAAAACAAGAATACTGATATTGATATATACACAAAGAATGAAATGAAAATTAAAAATAGGAAACTTATACCGCAATTTAACAGAGTCCGGATGTCTGTTTTCGGTTCTCAAGACATATGCTAATGGGGAGAAAGGGGGGGGGGATGGCAATAAAAATCATTGGGCTATAAACCATTTCATGTGTAAACGGAAATATTAATTGACTCAATATAAAAAAAAAATACGGAACAACTTCTATTTTCTCTTGAGAGTGGAATGGAACTGGGATAGAGTACCATTTACGCCACCCTGTGCAGTTATTTGCGTAGATACACTTCATAATGGCATCTATGCAGCAAATATTCTTCTTAACCTGTTGGACACGATTTGATTTCAATATAACTTGCATTCTCCATAGACCATATCCCGAGATATCTCGTTCATAGTCTCCAACGGTTTAACATCGTCGTTACGGCACGTACCAACACGACAAGCACGCCGTAACACGAATTGGACCAGAATGGAATCGACCGGTATAAAGTGCCTCATTTACCTATAGACTGTCATTGTGCGTTGTGTCGTCATTCGGCTGACACCATTTTAGGTGATTTCTTTGATGGACGAGTAGAAAAGCAACGGTAAGTTTCATACATTCAACTTTCACTTTGATATATAGCATCATTTATGTGCCATATATGTTAATAATGATACCGATACTATTATATGTAATACCTATATAATATTTTACGTCAGTGAGTCTTCTAACAATAGATAACGCACGTACTACGCCAAACTTTATTTTTCACTCACATGCATATCGATACATTTTTTCACGTTGGAAAACGTACGCCGACATAATCTCTTCAATACTGTGCAGATAGCTCATCAAACAAGAGACATTGATGAGAATAAAAAAACTGTTCAGTTTCAGATTCAGTTCGGTTTATTGACATATTAAAGATAAATAATATATATTACGATGTGCGTGACAATACAAATAGCAATATACATGATAAAAGTCGGAGGACTGAATCTGATCATGATAACGTTATACCCACAAGAAGTCTAAACATGTTGCAGAATAACATTTTTTGCAATACTTTTGTCGATTATGAAAAGTTTAAAGCTGCACCATTTGTACAGAACAATGTAATTAACACAACTGCACAAATAAAATGTATAAACATACGCGTACACACAAACAAACGCCACAGTAAAATATATACACAAAGAAAATGGAATCAAATACAGAACGTGATGACGATTGTAGAACCAGAATTTGTCATTTTGAAAAAGCTAGAAAAACACGTTCTTTTTGATATGGTAAAAACAGTTAATGCGCAATGGTTAATGGCATTTAGATAGATAAGCTAGACATTTTTTTTTTCTCAAAAATCTTACTGAATTTTTACATTTATTACCTTTAAGTAACTTTAACTTGATTTGTATGTATACTAGTCAATATTAGTTCTTCAATGAAAAGTAAATGCAGTTTTTGGCAAAGAGTATTCAGAAAACCTGTTTAAACATTTATTTCAATCTCGCTCTTCAAATCTATTATTCTGATTATTGACAATGGGTGTTGACACACAGGGTGGGAATGATTCTCGATTTATAACTGATCTAGTGAAAACGATATCAAACGACGCCAAGTTTTTGGATCCAAACAGAATCAATGTCCATTTATCCGATCATGATATATCGGGGATACCATGAAGAATTAGCGACATATCAATTCCTAAGCGATCTTTTGCTTTCTTCATGGTCTAGAATTTTGCAATACAATGGAAACTGGAACTGAAACCGTCGTTATTGGGCGCATTTTTTGCCATTGTAACAAATTACAAGCTTTATACACTGTTGACAACGAGATTTATAATAATCAATATGTTTCTCTTTAAGGTTAGATCAAAATATGTGACCAAAGTCAATGTTATCATCTCGCGAATTGAAGTCTAAAACTACATTTTTGTGTCAAAAATCTCGTGAAGATCCTGTGTTTTCCCATCTTTCTGACTTTGCCGCCTCATAAAATGAAAGTACGCATCGATAAATTTATTGACAATAAGGATTTGTAGCGGGAAGTCTAAGGATTCTAAACATGTAAAAAATCAAATTTTTATTGGTTAGGAGAAGGCCCGCGGAATTGGCAGAAACTCAAACACAACTACATTATTCTCCCAGTCCCGCTGCACGCAAGCGCTTTTATCATTATGGGTCGCATAGGTGAAATGAGAACTAATGACAGGCAGTCCGTCGCTTCCTCCTATACACAGGACGGTGTGAGAGAGCAGTGACGCATGAACTGTGCGTTACCTCGGATTTCTCTTCGCAAAAGAGGATCGGGTTTTTTTTTTTTTGTTAAGACATTCATATGTTCCTCCATTTGCCACCTCTGGTTAGCGGCGTTAAACTATTCACTGCATTTTATTTTTTTTTATATTTTCACCATCATCTATGTACCTCCATCGACTTCGGTCTTGCACCCTTGACCTAATCTCTTCATATCTTTGTCCAATCCATTCCTAAAGATCATCAAAACAGATTTTTTGATGGATACTTCTACCCAATTTATCTTATATCACTTTAAGTAACTTTAAGCAAAATGTTTTGCAAATCTCCTCCACTTATTATGATATGTGGCTTAAGTCTACAGGTAAAACACACCACTATCAGGGGCCTGATAATTTAGATCATGTGAACAAGTCTTTACCACTTATCAGAGAAAAGGGAATTCTTGACACCATATCAGTAATAACACAACACAACATCAACACTTGAGTCTTTTCCACATAAATATTGGGATTGGGGTGTCTAATTGCTAACAGTGGCCTGTACCTGTGGCCAGTTTATCATTGTATCTGTTATCCGGAAAGCATCATTATATTTTATTGAAAAAACACACGGGCGCATGTTCTTATGTCTATTACTATGTGAAGTCCTGATAGTTTGTGGGGTTTGCAGTAAATAACAGATGTTGCTATTTGTAACAAAATTCTATCGAATATAAAAGTGTGAGCTGTACTTTGTGAAGCAAAATAGCTGTCTTTGATATCAAGATTCAAGATTCAAGATCAAGATTCAATCATTTATTGTCCATATTAGGATATTTGTTTTGTTTTTGTTTTTTTGCATTTTTCCCACAAAATATACAATGCATTACATATTACATTACACAAACAACATTCAATGTGGCATGTAGACAAACAAAAACGTTTCTATTATTATTATTGCTATTATTATTATTCTTCTTATTCGTATTCTTATTATTATCATTATTATTATTACTATTATAAGTAATTACTATAACATCATGTTCACTTTTATATTCATTCCCATCGTTTCAAATATTTATCTCTATTCCAATATTCATAAGAAAGGGAAAATCTGATTTTTTGAAAATGTATAGGTAATTAAACTGTGATGTAGCGAGAATATTAAAACGTTAATTATTACAAAGGATTAGCCAGGGTGGGAGTGGGAAAGGTTATTGAATCTAGATGAATTAGTACAAGGTTATACGGATGGTTTTATGTCTTTTTCGTTTAATTATTTCACCCTTGACTAGGTAGAATCTCGTAGAATTGAGTGTCTCTGAGGAAAACACTTTCGAAACCATTGCTCCTTGTTGAAAATATCGGCTGATCTCACATACAACCATGACGCGTATCTGGGTCACCATAACTGTGCTCTGTTGCCTGGTTGCTGCAGTACACGGACAGAATTCTTCCTCCACTGGCTGGTACGTTGATTGGGACGCGGCACATCAGCGTCTTCTTCCATATTATTACCCAACCCCACCCGAGCCCTTTACCATTCCCGGACAGATTCTACCGGAGCTAACTGTCACCGACCTCATTGACACAGCAGGACTCGCATGGCGAAGCAACACGGTCGCAGAAGCCTTTGGTTATGTCTGCCTGAATGTTGGGCCTAGTCTAACAGTGATTGCTGGAGGACCAGCTGTCCTGCAAGGCATATGTGATCCCGTGCTGACCGCTTTGAGGAATGCGTCTTCGTACGTAGATGGTGATACGTCATGTAGAAACGTCTATGCCGTCATTGAGTCCACATCTGGAAATCTCGAGGGAAATTCATCCGGTTACCCAAGCTCTGGCTACTACTCAACAGATTTAGAAGACTGGACGCCGCCACCTCTTTTTGGAATTCATGCCTTGAGATACTTGGATATGTTTGGTCTTCTGAAGAATGTTACTGGGTCTGTGTTTGGAGTAACATCGTTTGATAAAGACACCGTATGTCCCGCCGTGAACACTATTCTGAATTCTCCTGACATGAGTGTTGCTTCAGCAGTATTTTCATTTGGTAAGGCATTTGTGAAAGCCTTAATACCACGCGCAGCAGAGATATGCAACAGTTGGGATGACATTTATGAAGCAATTTTGATGCAAGTCTCTTCACCCGACTATGAAAATCCATTCCATCCTCTCGAACAATTCCTGGGATTGCCGAAAATATTTTCGTTTGCTGCGGGCTACCCAAACCGCGAAGCACTATGTAAAGATCTAAACACATCAATCGCATCAAATAGTGTCGATGACCTGGATCGCCTCTCCACTAATTTGGTTTTCAATGTTCTAAGTCTGCTGACTAACAACACTAGATGCACAAATCTAACAGAAGAGCTCTTGCGCCTGATTCCCGTCATTGATCCCAATATCGACTTCAATGATATAATGGTGACCCAATACACAGGTCTGGGGAACGTGGAAGATGTTTGCCAGTATATCTCTGTGGCATTCTCAGGAAGTGGTAAGCCAAGAACCAAATATTAATTTACATTCTGATTGTGGTTTTAAAATAGTCCCAAGGAGCATTCACGGACTATCAGCGTGTTTCTATTGAGCCTACCGTATTTATCCGGATAAAATTTAACTGGCTAATAGCGGAGAAGGTCTGTTCTATTGGATTGCTTTTTCCGGAAAGCACGATCGATCCTAATGGGATGGTACAATTACCGGCTAAGAGTATGTTGACGTGGGTTGCTGCAAGGTATTGTGCGACGACGAGGTCAAATTTATGCTCAATTAAACGCACGCGCGCTGCAGCCAGTATCATGTATTCCAATCGCGTGGTTTTGTTTATTTCCGGTTCTCACCGGCAAAAGACGGATTATAGCGGAGAAGGTCTGTTTCTATTGACGTCTTACGGTATCTTTCTCCGCTATTATCCTGCAAAAAAGCAGGATAAATACCGGCGAAACTTTCTCCGCTAAAAAAACAGATAATGGCGGAGAAGGTCTGTTTCTATTGAGATCTTCTCCTCCATTAGCTGGTTGCATTCGGAAAACTACCTTCAATAGAAACACGCTGTATGTGTGCATGGGTTTGTTTAAGATGGGAAAGGTGAGAAGTGATATTTGTTTGAGAATCATTTCCATTTATTCTAGAAATTATATATTCTCAACGAGACATTAGCAATTGTTACCGTGATTGACGAAAGCAGAAAGCTATATAATGATTATTTCGTTGTTGCAATTAATGAAAAAAATCCTTACAATATGAATTTGAGAGTACGCAATTTAACAACAGGCCCTGATTGATTTATAACACTTATCGTAATTGCAAATGAATGCTACAAAAATTAGCTCGTGATTTTGTTAAAGAGAGTTATAATTTAGGTTTCTTGGAAACCGCGTGTTCACTAAATTGAGGGATTCCTGCAAAAACATTTCATCAGAACTTTTGTACCCACTGTTGTAAGGATCTATTCAATTTAAGAAACCACTGCTTTACACTTTGTTCTTTACTGACCTTCTCTAATGACGTTACATTCACGTTGACAAAGGGAAGGGGTATTTAAATCTTAGATTTTTAAAAAAAAATGAATATCGGCGAAGTGGACGGATAAAGGACTAGATTAGAGTAATCATGGCAAGGTCAGCATGCCAACAACCTGCATATAACAAACATCAGAATGATCGTACATGAATTTTTAGCACAACGAGATAGCGTAAATGCAAATACATGTACCGCGCTTAACTCAGTTCTGTTCATTCATGATGCAGGACAATTGATTCCTACAAGGCCAGAGTGCCCGGATGGTATGACGTATCTGGAATGTGGATCTGGGTGTGGCCCTGCTTCGTGTGACAATCCTCCATGGCAAGCCTGCCCTGCAGTCTGTGTTGCTGACTGCTTCTGTCCTGAGGGATTTGTGAAAGATTCCAGAAACGGAACACGGTGTATTCCACTGGAAGACTGTCCAGGTCAGGTTCATTAAGAAAATATGTTCATGTATCTTTCCTGGTCAAAATAATCAAGCGATATTGTTCACCATTTAAAGGGCTTCACTTTGGAAAAATACCTTGAATAGGAATGAAATAAAGAAAAAAGTATTATAGACAAAAATGACTAATAGTTGCGGTTTAGCCGGACAAATCTATGTTTCATTCAATACGGTAAGATAACTGCTATTGTTGGTTGCAATACTATGTTAATTATTCTTGTTATTAATGTTGTTAGTTTTATTCCTCTTCTTCTTCTTCTTCTTCTTCTTCTTCTTCTTCTTCTTCTTCTTCTTCCTCTTCTTCTTCTTCTTCTTCTTCTTCTTCGTCGTCGTCTTCTTCTTCTCCTTCTTCTCCTTGCCACCCAGTCTTGTTCACTCCCTCTTCCTCCTACGCTGCATTATATTGTCTTTTCTTGATGATATTTAATTTACTTCGTGTATTTTTCTTTTGGGTTTTTTTTTTGTTTTTTTTTTGGTGCAGGAATCATTCAGCCAACATCAGAACCGAGAGAGTGGTATGTTGATTGGATAAGTGAATACCAGCGTCTTCTCCCATATTACAGCGCTTTTCCCGAACCGTTTACGGTTCCTGGTCAAGTTTTGCCGCAGCTAACTGTCACCCATTTAATTGACGTGGTAGGGCTCGCGTGGCGAAGTAGCACGGTCACTGAAGCCTTTGGTTACATCTGCCTAAATGTTGGACCTAGCCTAACAGTAATTGCTGGCGGTCCAGCAGTCATTCAAGGCATATGTGATCCTGTACTGACCGCTTTGAGAAATGCCTCTTCGTATGTAGATGGTGATACGTCATGTAGGAACATCTATGCCGTCATTGAGTCGATATCTGGAAATCTCGAGGGAAATTCTTCCGGCTACGCAGGTTCTGGCTACTACTCAACAGATTCAGTAGACTGGACACCGTCACCTCTCTTTGGAATTCATGCATTGAGATACCTGGACTTTTTGGGGCTTCTCAAAAATGTTACAGGGGCTGTGTTCGGACTAAATTCGTTTGATAAAGACACCGTATGTCCTACCGTGAATACCATTCTTAATTCTCATGACATGAGTGTTGCTTCAGCAATATTTTCATTTGGTAGGGAATTTGTTAAAGCCTTAATACCACGCGCAGCAGAGATATGCAACAGTTGGGATGAGATATATGAAGCGATTCTGATGCAAGTCTCTTCTCCGGATTATTATAATCAGTACGCTCCACTCGAACAATTCTTTGGTTTTGCGAAGTTCTTTACCTTTGCGACTGGTTACACATCCCGTGAGGCTCTATGTACTGATCTGGTCAACACGGTCACATCGAATGATGCCGAGGACTTGGATCGCCTCTCCAGTACTTTGGTATTCAATGCTCTAAGTCTGCTGACTAACACCAGTCGATGCACAAATCTAACAGAAGAGCTTTTACACCTGTTTTCCTCTATTAATGTCACTACCAACAACGACGATCTTAAGTTCCTAATACCACAATACACTGGTCTAGGAAACGTAGAAGAGGTTTGCCAATACATGTCTGCAGCATTCTCAGGATCTGGTAAGCCTAGAACTAAATATTAATTTTCATTTTGCTTGTGGTTTTTAAAATAGGCCAAGAGAGTATTAACGGAATATGTGGTTATTGGTTTGTATACGTTGAAAAGCAGCATTTTTTGTAGAAAATCATCTTCAATTTCAACGAGACATTGGCCATGTTTACGTGACTGGTTTGACAAAATAAGACTTTTGAAATTACCTTTTCATTGTTGAAAGTAAAAAAAAAGCATCCTTGCAATTTCAACTTGGGGTAACAACATCTAATCTCAAGCATTGAATAATTTATAGCATTTATCGTAATCAGACAAGAAAACTATAAAATATGATTTCGGGGTTGTGCAATATATGTTTCCTGGAATATTATATACCTATATTGATAAGGAATTTCTGCCAAAAAGCTCCATAGCTACTTTTTACAGATCAACTGGTCCTTGAATCTATTCAATTTATGAAGCTATTTTCATTCATGCTGATCTTGTACTAATATCTTTTTAATGACGTCACATTAAATTTTGACTAAATTGCAGTGCAAGTAAGAAGCGTTTGAGTCAAAGATGTAATGATTCAATATTAAGGAAGTGGACTCTGATAGGGTCATTTGAAAAGGGCCTAATAAGCAGGAATCCCAGACTAATCACGTCACAGTCAACAAGCTAACGGGCCGCACATCAAATACAACATAGATCGTAGAGGCAAATATTAACACAACTAGATAGGTCAAGTTCAAATACCATGCTTCACCAAGTGAAATGCCACTTTGTGTTCATGTATGATTCAGGACAACCAACGATACCTACAACCACAGAGTGCCCGGATGGTATGACGTACCTGGAATGTGGTTCTGGGTGTGGTCCGGCTTCGTGTGACAATCCTCCATGGCAAGCTTGTCCTGCAGTCTGTGTTGCCGATTGTTTCTGTCATGAGGGATTTGTGAAAGATTCCCGAAACGGAACGCAATGTATTCCACTAGGCGACTGTCCAGGTTAGATTCAACAAGAAACCACACTATTTCTATTTAAAGACAGAGTTCGGGAATTGCAAGGTAGAAAATGGCAAAATGAATGAAATCAGCTCAAATCGTTCACAATGTGAAGATTGGTATATATAAACACCTGTCAGAGAACCTTTGGGTAGAATATGTAGTTTTGTTGAAAATCTGGACGGTTAATTTTCTAAATTTTCAAATTGACGAGCACGTTCCGTTAGTTCCAAAATTCGTCGGCGTTCATCCGAACCGTCGTATCAGTCGATTTTGGTCAAAATATCAATTTTGCGATTTTTGCAGAAAATGAAAGTACAAGTCTTAGTCTATATATGGTTACATTTCTAGGCAGCAATTTATTTTATTTTCTGAGATATGTGGGGATTTTAAAGGCGATGCCATATAAATTGTTGATAAAATGCGCAAATCCCATTGGAAACGTGTACTGTAGCACAGCAAACAACAACTGCGCGCACTTAATATGCAAATACGCGGTCAGCAAACGCACGTATCTGCGCTGCATTGACTTTGTACGTGAAAGAGAGATATGACGGTTTGCTTGATCGCGCGTATTGAAAATGCGGTCAGCGTTGTTGAATTCCCTGCGGCGTTTTAGTACAGGGAAAATCTAAACCGCTCAAACCGAAATTACAAGCATGTAGCTCTTTTGCGATATCTTCTCTGATTCTTGGTTCTGTGTAAAAATGAAGATATTACTGTTAAGCAATTGTCTTGGTCTTTCCTACCATGTATATTTCTAGCAATAAACATCTTGTAAGGCTTAGGACAAAAAGAGACAATTATAGTCAACTTTGAAGTCGATTTTCTCTGAAATGGGTTTCGCACTGTCGTATCGCGATACGACGGTTCGGATGACCGCCGACGAATTGTCTGATTGGCCGCATAGCCGAAGGTCACGCAGAGTTAAACCGTTAAAACAATAGCAGTGTACGTACGCCCACTGCCCGTCAGCTGGTCATGCGTACCGTGATCTGCAATTTGAGCAAAATTTGAACTCACGGAAAGAAAAATATTCTGGTAGCATATCGTTATTGTTTTTTTTTTCTTATAAAACAATAAGTTCCCGGTGTATGGACCTCAAACTTTCAACACACCATTTGTACGTTCTTTAGTACTGTTTGCTAACTATAACAAAGGGAAGTGATGGACTTGCAAATCCAGAAATCTGTCTTTAATGAAGCAATTAAAACATTTTTTTTTTAATAACGTTTACCCGTATTTAAGATGTTGGGGGAAAAGAATACAAGTTCTCCCCCCCCCAAAAAAAATAAACAACTTTTATAGGGATCCATTTTATCCATGTGAGGAGTGTATGATATTTGATGTGGCATGAATTTGGAGTACGTCACGACATACAGGATAGCCGGTTATCTATTACGATATCTTTATAACACCTTATTGTGTCTTGCCAAAACTTTGATCTACATGATTTAAAGAAAACAAATAGATAAAACGTAGAATTTCTGGGAATGACACAGAGGAACAATTTATTATCGTTTTGTTGCAGAGACGAGGTCTCTCGTAGATCGTTGGGATATTCCAACTATGACAACCTGTGAATGCATGTACGTGTGTATTCCATATAAAGAATAATTTACCGCATCCTTCCTTCATCAAATAACGTGTATCCAACAAAGTATAATGAAAATTTCATAAACATTTTCCGGTATTTTCTTAACCTTTTACAGTGCTTTATTTGTGAAATTTCATTTGAACAGGTATCAAACACAATTAGACGTTACAGACAAAGATGACTAATTCGTCATGGTTTAGACGGTATAATTTCTGGCTCATTTAATTCCATAGGATTACTTTTATGTATATTGCTGCTACTTATAAAACCTATTCTTGTTAATATTGCTAGCTTTCGTTTTCTTCATCCTTCTCCTCATTTCCCCATCTCCTTTCCACTCGGTCCTGTTCTTCCCTTCTTCTTTCTCCTACGCATTATGTTCCTTTTATTCTCCCAAATCTGCTTCGGGATATATTTTTTACGTGTGCAGGAATCATTCAGCCAACATCAGAACCGAGAGAGTGGTATGTTGATTGGATAAGTGAATACCAGCGTCTTCTCCCATATTACAGCGCCTTTCCCGAACCGTTTACGGTTCCCGGTCAAGTTTTGCCGCAGCTAACTGTCACCCATTTAATTGACGTGGTAGGGCTCGCGTGGCGAAGTAACACGGTCGCTGAAGCCTTTGGTTCCATCTGCCTAAATGTTGGACCTAGCCTAACAGTACTTGCTGGCGGACCAGCTGTCCTGCAAAGCATATGTGATCCTGTACTGACCGCTTTGAGAAATGCCTCTTCCTACGTAGATGGTGATACGTCATGTAGGAACGTCTATGCTGTCATTGAGTCCACATTTGGAAACCCCGAGGGAAATTTTTCCGGCTACACAGGTTCTGGCTACTACTCAACAGATCCAGTAGACTGGACCCCGTCACCTCTCTTTGGAATTCATGCATTGAGATACTTGGATCTTTTGGGGCTTGTGAAGAATGTTACA
>JZLH01S0006367.1:0-12665 GCA_001188425.1 Eucidaris tribuloides | reverse complement strand
GCGTGCGCGCGTGCGCGTGTGCGTGTGCGTGTGTGTGTGTGTGTGTACGTTCAGAGGGTGGTTAGTTTAGTGGACTCTCGCTATAAAGAACACTAATACATGGAAGCCTCGTTATAATGAGGACCTAAATCCATGACAATTACCTTGTTATATTGGGTTCCTCACTATATTAGGGTCCAAAAACAAATATAAAGAGTTGGGACCTGAATAAAATCATCTTGTTATAAGAGGGTTTTGTTATATCTGACCTCTTTATAATGGGAGTTCTACTGTATAACAATTATAACAAATAGATTTGTCCAGTCTAAAATTAAATATTGTCTTTATATTTTATAGTTTTTGTAACCCTGATATAACAAAGTTTTGATATAACGAACTAATTGTCCTCAGTCCCCAAGGAGTTCGTTATAAAAACGTGCATGGCCTACTAACCAAAGACGGTGAACTTTTCTTTGATTGAAGTTGCATAAATCAAACACATGTATTCTCTAAAGTCAAGGGTCGAAACAAGCCGAACACCCTCCTTATTTTCTACAAAGTTTTTCTTGATATTGAGCTTTTTTTTGCAGTTGATATAACTTACTATGCAGATTAAACCAGCTACTTTCACAATCAATTAATAATGTCACCACACATACATCACTCTACAACAGATTGCAGCCCAAGGTATTCACTATGTCTTATATTAAGGGTTTGAGAGGGAGAAAGAAAAGGAAATCACATCAGGGCTGTCAACCCTCCCGCTTCGCGAGCTCATCCTCCCACTTTATGAAAAAACCTCCCACTATACGTGCAGTAGCTTGCCAGAAGTTGTTTGGCTAATAATGTGGTAGATAAAGAAAAAAATTGGCGGGCAAAAAATGAATTTGGTTGTCGTTGGCCCCCTGCCCCCACTTTGTTTGGCTAGTAATTTGGCAGGTAAACAAACATTTTGGCAGGCAAAAGTGAATCTCCCTCCAAATCATTCCCCGAAGTTGACAACCCTGGTCACATACAAAGAGAAGGCATAGAACTTGTATAACCTTTTATTGTGGTTACGATATGTCTGGATAATGGATCTAAATTTCATATTCAGTTTAATGCTGATAAGAGTCAGTTGATAGTCTTCAGTTGTAAAGGTAATACAATTATGGATCCAAGCATCATGATGAATGGAAGACATGTTGAGAGTGTATCGAAAGTAACGCATTTGAGGCATGTTATCACAAAAATATAAATGATTTTGATGTTTCAAAATGTGTTGGCGATTTTAACCGACAATGTAATAATATTTCAATATAACTTCAAATACGCTAACTCTCATATCAGAAATATTCTGCTTAAAAAGTATTGCTCCAGTTTTATATGGATCACAGTTTTATCCACTGTTTGATAAAGGTGTCAATTGTATTTGCAGACAATGGCGAGTAGCATTGAGAAGGGTATGGAAAATTCCATGGCAAACGCACTGTAATCTGTTACCATACTTTGCAAATGTCATGGATCCTGAATTATGATTTGCAAAAAGATGCATGTCTTTGCTCTTTTGTTATGAATTCTTTAAATTCCAATAATTACACTGTGCATACATAACGGGAATGGCCAGGTATGGGGCGTATTCGATTTTAGGTGGAAATATTAGATTTCTAATTGAAAGGTATCTTATGGATTATAAAGAAAATTCAAAAGAAATGGGCAGGGAAATGCACTGTATAAAACTGCAAGCAATACTTTTAAAACACATGTCTAGATTTATGAAATGAAAAGTATTGTGAGGAAACCTATTATTCCGTGTGAATTACAAAATCAATCAATCAATCAATCAATCCAACAGCTTTAGAAAAATAACACAAACGACACATTTTTGTAAAGAGTTACAATAATTTTGTTTTTTATTAAAGTATCTTCCAATCTCTATGATTGCGAGTTGAATACAAAAATATAAATATATATTGCACTTTGTACACAGTTATACAAATCATTAATGATATTTGTTCAAAAATTGAAAGGAAAAAGTTTAAATTCTGATTCCATACATATTTTCATACAGATATTGTTATTACCAGCATAAAAGTCAAGATACATTTACGGCATAGATAGTCATTGAATACACAAGTCCAAAAGTACCTGAGCAGACTTAATTCCTTAGTAGCCTACATTGTAGTCCATATGCCCCATGAGACTCCCATTCCAAGCCTACAAAAACGGCTTTACAAAAAGAAGAGTAGAAGACCACCTGGTCGCTCACCAATGCGCTGGAGAGACCAGATAGTGAGTGACCTGGGAATACCCCTACAAGAGGCTGAACTAAATGGAGATGGATGACACGTAGGAGAGCGGAGGGAGACACTGTCCGATGCAAATAAGTCAAGTAAGTCAAGTTAGCCAAAACTACAATCACTGATTGTCCAGTTATTTTGACAACTGTTATATCGTCTGTTGTCCGGCAGAAGGGCCAAAGCAAATGTTCCCTTGGTTACAAATACCCGAGAATCATTCCTTACGCCTGAGCTCATTAATATTTGATAAGCCCCCAGTAGGAACGAATTGTATTAACCCGTTGAAGACGAGTGACGAGATATCTCGTCACGAGGTCTATGGGAAATACGTGTTAAAGCAAAAACAAATCGTCTCCAACGGGTTAATGAATGAAAGGTTTGCAGAGAGAATTTATGATGCAGAATAAACTGGGGGCTTGTTAAATATTAATGAGCTCAGACGTAAGGAATGATTCTCGGGTATTTGTATCCAAGTAAACCGTGGCATTGCCGTTACCCAGCATGGCCTGGTGGTTGTGCCGCTGACCAGATATCAATAGGTTTCAGGTTCGAATCCTGTTGGGTCAATCTTTTTCTGAGACATTAAAAAATAACAGATCAAGTATTTGATCTTATTTATCATTAATTTGATAATACAGAGATGAACAGCAAATTTATTCTGCATCTTTGTTAATATGTTTCTCTCATTGCTCTGCTTTTATTAAAACCAACTTGACATCTGGGTGAACCTTGTCTTCAAGTAAGTCAAGAAAGTCAAAACTACAATCACTGATTGTCAAGTTATTTTGACAACTGTTATATCATCGGTTGTCCGGCAGAAGGGCCCAAGCAAATGTTACCTGCAGAAGAGCCTTAAACTTTAAATGCCTCTAACCTGAAAATTATTGGCTTTTAAGAATCAAAGTAGTGTGACATGTTTCAGTCAGTCTATTAAATGCAAATATCAAATAAGGCAATATTTCTTAAATTAGAGAAATTTAGTGTGAAGGCCCTTCTGCAGGGAACAAATGTTAGGGCCGCAATCTGCCGGAAAACCGATGATATTCACTGGCATTTCAGCCCATGTCTACAGCGATGTCAACCTGAAACATACTCGGTCTCATATACAGTGCACTCTTGTTATAAAGAACAATGATATAACAAAATTTCATTATGAAGAAGTAAAATCTCTGGTCCCATCTCTTGGATTTCCTTTGTATTCTATTGTTTTTGCAACCCTGATATAAAGAAATTTTGTTATAGAGAAACAATTTCATGGGTCCCAACGACCTCTTTATAACAAGATTGCACTGTATCAGGATACATTAAAAGCTTGTTACCATATTACTGTTCACATGTATTCGAAATGTCCACCTTTTAGGCAATATACATTGGAAGTATCTTTGGTATTTGAAATATCATTCAAAGTAAAAATTTCTTTTTTAAAAATCATTATGCCACAATGATGACGTACAATATAAATAAATGGCTGGAAGCCCTTATACATCAGCCTGAGTCAACGTGGGATACCACATGTAGTCACTAAAACCTAAATAGTACTGGTGAACTATAATACTGATAACCAGGGTTATAGCTAGAAAGATTTCTGTGCCGGCCGGATGAAGGAGTTACACAAGCGGAGCGAGCAAAGCGAGCGTAGCGCTCCTGGGTTTCCACATAGAAAAAAGCATTTGGAAGCATTTATTTTACAAAATACATCTTCGCTGAAAGGAAATGATGCTTAAAGCTCAAAATACACGATTTATGTAGAGATTAAAAACATTTTACAGTCATTTTAAAGCTTTTCTGTGCCGGTCGGAGGACTAATAATTTGTGCCGGCTACTACCAACCGGCGCCGACCGCCGTAGCTATAACCCTGCTGATAACCTACTCTTTTACATTGTATTACATCACTCATTATGATAATATGATAAATGTTGCTTTTTACAATACAATAAATATAACCGCTAATAAATCTACAATAATCAGAAAATAATCTGGACAACTGTACTCTTTTCTTTTTCTATTTTTTTTTTTTGGGGGGGGGGTGGGGTGGGAATAGGAATTGAATGGGGGGGGGGAGTGATCTTAAGACTGGTGCTAGAGTTGAAGGAGATTTGAAAATAAAGAAGGTTGTTGCTGAACTGGGCTCAAACATAAGCTTGAGATTACAGGGAAATTACAGGGAAAACAAACCCAGACATCAATGTGCATTCAGAGAAGAAGTAGAAGTAGTAGTGATGATGACGACGATGACCATACTACTACTACTACTACTACTACTAGTAGTAGTAGTATTAAAGAAGAAGAAGAAGAAGAGTAGTAGAAGTAGTAGTAGTAGAGACATTTTATAATGTGTCAAAATCGACCACAACATGATATAGAGTTCCATTCATATATGTAATGAGTTCTGTAAAGAGAACTTTTAAAGTATTTATCGTTCGGGGGGGGGGGGGGGGTAGGAGTCAGGTGGGAGTTATCCAAAGGGAGTTGTCCTGATTTGGATTTGGGTTTGGTACTCCTTGTGACCCAACTGACAAATGACACCGAGGACCTTTGTGGAATTTTGCCCTTTTTCTCTTCAATGCTGAGATGCTGGTTTTGGAATTGATCCATCGTCTGTGCTACATCAAATGTCGCCATCTTCAAGGGCTGCAATAAATTAAAATGCAAAGGCAAAACTATGAGCAACTAGTAGTAAAATGTGCACTGCTCAACTTGAAATACTAAGCAAGGAAATTAATGCATTTCAAATGTAATAATAATGATGGTGATAATGACAACAATAATATAAATAACAATAACAACATCATCACCACAATACTACTACTACTAGTTCTACTACTACTACTACTAATAATAATAATAAACATCATCATAATTATAATCAGTATCATAATAATGATAACAATAGAAATAATAAATGATAGTTACTTTAGTTTGTATGTATGTATGTAGTATTATTGTACTGTAATGTAAGTGACGGTATTTCCGGATGCAGGCCTTTTGCTTTCAATGAATTTTGCCTCTTTCCATTGTACTTCTGATGTTACGCTGCATTAACATGTATTTGTACATGTACATGACTTTCTGGCATAAATGTTATTTTGAGTTAAAATTTTAATATCCCAGATGTTGGGATGTGGTGTTATTAGTGTTGTTTTTTAATCACCTGATGTGTAGTTGTCGTATGACTTTTATGATTGTCATTCGTTAGCTGACCAGTTTCTAGCAATACTTAAACTTGCCATATTTGTGATTTTCTTTGAATGCGCAATCTAAGAAACAACGTAAGAAGTTGAGCAGTTGTATTCACTTTTACTTCAGTATCAACAAACACAATAATTTTTTTACTCACGTTTCATGGCTACCATCGTGTTGCTATGGCTACAGGAAACTGACATCACACGGCACTCGTCATCATCGGCACTCATGTGAACAAGCCTTGGTGTGCTCGTTGCCTCTAGAGGGCGTCCCAACCTGCCTCGTGCTCCTTTACCCCATGTATACACCTCATCATCTGCAAAAAGCATGATGTACATACCCATTTACCACTTATCAGTGTTGTATTCGAGGCCACACGTTCCGAAGCCGAGGCCACCCCAAAACATTACTTTTCCATAGGATTTGTACAGGTGTCTTGGCCCGAATTTGAGGCCTAGGTGACCAAAACTTGGCCTCAAGGCCTGCTTCAGATAAAACACTGCCACTTATCTTCAATAATGCAGTAAAAATCAAATTTAAAAATACAAGAATTAGTGAGCATTACTTTCTCCCTTTCACTGTTTTCTGCAAATAAAGTCCCTACTGATAATTTGTAGTTTTAAAAATTTCTAAATGGAATTTGATCCTTCCCAACCAGATACCATACAAAAATAAATTCAAAATTCTTTACTTCTAAACCATGAAAACCATGGCAGTTCTTGAAAACAAGAAAGTCTCTTTGAATACCATTTGGTGGGAATCCCTTGTCACCCGATTCATGAACTCATAATGTCTTGAAAAGCTATAACACAAACATTCTACAACATAACTTTATTTCAAATTCCATGCTCAATTTTCATACTGATCATTGTTGCTATGTCTAAACTAAACCATTCACACATAATTTAGTCTCTGTTACATTAAACACATAATTAAACAATGTTCCCAGTTGAAAAAAAAAGAATGTACTTCAAAATAATTATTAAGTGAAAACCTATGAGTACCTAGATTTGTCATGTCCATATTCCCCCCATAGACTGATGTGTTACAGCAGAGTGAATTAGGGGAAATAGGTATCGCAAAATGGGTCACTCATAGATTTCACGTTTTTAAAGCACTAAATGATCGTTTTGAAGTACAAGTTTCAATCAGGAATTCATTTTTACATCTTTATCAGAGACACTTATAGGAGCATGAAAGATTAAGTAGCTGAGAGATTTGTTTAACTCATAGAGGACTAAGTACAATATCTCGCGCTGGGCTTTATGGAAAAGGCATTTTACACCACAATCAAATCGTCTGTAACAGGTTAAAAACTGGAAACATAAATTAAACAATGCCTTTAAAGCTAAACGACATGATTGGGGGTAGTCCTCAACTTGGGGTAAAGACTATTCTAGAATCAAGTAAACTATGCAAGGATCTACTATGAAAATTCTGTAGTCAAAAGTTGACTCATTTTGAAATAACTTCCATCAGTGTACCTTGTAACAGACAAATCTGTAGTGTAGCTTTCTATGGGCTTTAATTCTCTCGAGCCTCGAGAGAATTAAACTGCTGGCCTGGTCATGCTCGATTCTCCTTCAGTAAACAATCTCAAGACAAATCCTACCAGCCAGGAGATCCACTCCAGCTGGTGTATATTGGTACATCTTTAACCTTTTTGGTTCTAAAGGCGTTATATATTGTATATATTATTGTTATATATTGTATATATTGTACGTCATTGTGGCATAATGATTTTTAAAACAGAAATTTTTACTTTGAATGATATTAATATCTCCCAATTATGTCACTGAGCTTTAAATGAATCATCATACACTTACCTGTCGTTATGGCAACTGTAAACATGTCACCACACGCGACTTGTTTTATGACAGTGCCGTCAGGGAAGGTTGGCTTGCAAAGGCTTCTGGGAGTTGTTATGTCCGTCTTACATCCCAGCTGGCCAAACTGGTCTGAGCCGAGAGTGTAGCACTGTCCATCCTCTGCCAAGTGTGAGAACCATTCAAATAATTGTTTATTTAAAGACAGAGTAAGGGATTTGCACATCAAAAAACGGTAAAATGAATGAAATCAGCTCAAATCGTTCACAATGTGAAGATTAGTATAAATAAACACCTGTCATAGAACCTTTGGGTAGAATATGTAGTTTTGGTGAAAATCTGGACAATTAAACTTCAAAATTTACAGTGACATCGACGTGCACGGGCCGTTCCAAAATTGTTAAATCAGCCGTTAGCCGAAGGTCGCGTGGAGTTTAGCCGTTTAACCAATCAGTGTGCTCCACTGGTCTTGTGACGGTACACATAACCGTGATTCACAATTTGAGCAAAATTTAAACTCACAGAAAGAACAACATTCTGGTAACATGTCGTTATTAGTTTTTCTCACAAAACAACAAATTCATGATGTATGGATCTCGAACTTTCAACACATCATTTGTAAGTACTAAACTCCCATTTGGTATTGATAATGGAGGGAAGTAATGGACTTGCAAATCCCTGACACAAGCTTTAAAGTGTACCAATACCCTAAAAATCAAATTTATGTACAACTTCAATACACTACAAATAACCGCAATTCAGTTTTCTTAGCCCATAAAGTTATGATATTTTGATAAATCAGATCATAATGTGTACAATATTCAGGCACTTGTGCTCCTCACGATTAAGTTCTGCTCCATAAACACCAATTTCTATGCGTGCGCATTCTGGCTATACGCGTACGTTTTTTCTTAACTATCGGAGTTTAGTATCGATATTGATCGATACACTGAATATGTGTGTTAACCATCAAGATGTACAAAAACAAATTGATAGTGCAATCAACCGATAGATAGAATCGATTGATTGACTAGTCTATTTGGAAGTCATTGTTGCGTTAACTTACTGTTTGAAATTTACATTCAAACCCCAATAAACAAAAATCGGAGTAAACACAAGTGCTAACACTTTGCAGAGGGCATGCCACAAATACATTCTTTATAGATAGCAAACAAATTATCCAGGATATTGGTACACTTTAAGATTACAAATTTCACTCTCCTTCAAAACGTCTTGCTTACAGTCCATGCACAGTTTTTGCTGATCAGATAAATATTTTGTTAACCCGTTAGAGATGATTTGATTTCACTATAACACGCATTTTCCATAGACCCCAACACGAGTTAACTCGTACTTAGTCTCCAACGGGTTAATCTTTCACAAAATATGGTATTGTCTCTCCAAATATCAGAAAACAACATAAGACCTACTGAACCTCGTTCATAATGACATATTGGGGCAATTCCGTGAATTATTGGACAAATCACAATTTATATAAATTGGCCTATCTCGAATCGTATTACATTTTAATGGTTTGAATGGGTATAAATCATGAAGAAACAATGGGGGACATCATTTCTACTCTAAATTTTACGTCTTCAACAGCACCCTCTAGGAGAATGAGAACAATACATGAAATAACACATGTGGGACTAGTGTGACTAAATCTCAGTTTGATGAAAAACTATCATTTATTCTGCAGTTTTTTTCCATGCCAATAGCCTCTTCTCATTGATTTGAAAGTAATAAAGCCCCACATATGCATACTAAATCTGAAGAAAAAAGACAATGAATAAACGCAAATTTGTGTGATGGACAAAATGTTAACGTAAACTACCGTAACGTAACTAACCAATGTTTTTGGCGCATGTTTTGTAGTTAAGCATAGGCAAACGCGACAAAGCGTTGTCTCGCTCTGCAAATATGCGCATTCATAAGAGAGCTGCATGTCAAACCTATGGCTATACGTGAGCTTCTGGAGGCTGTCAGCAGTTTAGGCGGGTGAATTGTGGTTCTGACAGTTTAACATTACGGCAATATGGTAATAGGCCTAACTTTTATCCCCTACGAAATCAGAATAAGCACTTAAGAATGCTGTCAATACAGTACCTGAAAGCTATAGAAAGTTATTAGGTGTAGCAACATAGCACAGTGCCAGTCATGGGAAAGTTGCTATTGACGCTTTGACCTTTTGACCTTTAAATCAAAAATTCGACTCATATCGAACTTGACCTGTGGCCTTAAAGAGATGGAAACCTCTGGTAAATGAATTTGGTGATCCCACCTCGAAGCTATAAAGAAAGTTATTGTGTGTACCTGTAGGCAACACAGCACAGTGCCAGTTCACGGAAAGTTCATTGACCTTGACACTTAATCAAATTTTTAACTCACATTCAAACTTGAGCCTGCACCGTTCCAAGAGATGTACCTCTTGTATAAATTTGCGTAATCCTACCTGAAGTATAGAAAGTTATTGTGTGTAGCAACATAGCACAGTGCCAGTCAGGAAAGTTCATTGACCTTGAACCTTTTCAAATTCGACTGCATATTCGATGACTTGACGGCTGCGCCTTCCAAGAGATGGACCTCTGGTATGAATTTGGTGAATCCCAACTCCGAAGCTATAGAAAAGTTTATTGTGTTGTAGCAAACATCAATTGTTGAACGCATACGGCCTAGCCGATGCCTACGTCCGGAAAATAGTGAACCTATGTCTCGATCGCGCTACGCAGGCAGTCATGGAATGTTCTTGACCCTATAATTCAAATCGACTTCCAATATTGAAGCTTGATCTGCGCCTATCAAGAGATGGAGCGCTCTGGTATGAATTTGGTGATCCCACATGCGAAGCTATAGAAATATTATTGTGTGTACAACAACAAGCAGCAGTGGCCAGTCCATGGAAAGTTCATTGACTTTGACCCATTTGAGCTAATCAAATTCACTCACATTCGAACTTGACGCTGCAAGCCTCAAGAGGATGACCTCTTTGTATGAATTTGGCAATCCTACCTCGAAGGTAATAGAAAGGTTAATCGTGTTACACATAGCACAGTGCCAGTCATTGGAAAGTTCATTGACCTTTGACGCTTTGAACCGTTATTCAATTCGAAACTCATATTGCGAACTTGACGCTGTGCCTTCAAGAGATGGACCTCTGGTAATGAATTTGGTGATCCACCTCCAAAGCTATAGAAAGTTATTGGGTTGTACACACAAATTGTTGACTGACTACGTCGACTTCTGCCGGAGCGCCGTACAACCCTACGTCCGACTGCCAAACATCCGACACACGGAAATAGTCGATACCATATGTTCTCGCTCCGCTACGCAGGCGAGACAAAAATGAAAAGATTTTATCAATAAGTTATATATCAAATGACTTATCAGATGCCAGAAATAGCATACTACAACAATTTGTTTCAGTGGAAAACAGGTTGAGGAAACTTTGAGGTACAAAGACTTGTCAATTTTTTCCACCGTCTCTTTATGTAACGTACTATACGCATAATAACTAAGCCGCCTTGGGGACGACGGGCTTGTACAGAAGACCCAGAATGTTATGACAAAAAATTTGTGTCTACATCACAGGATATAATTGAAAAAGTGTTATTGCTTTAATGGCATTTTTTCCCAAAGCCATTACAGCATTTCTAAGATAGGCAATTAAGTAAAGAAAAATAAATATTTGTTGAGAAGAACTTTTATTTAACTAAGAGCAGTCGAACTGCGCGCAGTCGATGGTAATGCCTCCGCAGTCCACAGTCGCCATCCAACTGATGTAATTTGAAAGGCTTCAAGTTACCAATGGTAGCAAAGAGCCAAATTCAGATGAATAAGCATAACGCCATGTGACCCTTGACCAAGTTACAGTAAATTCCAATTCAAAGCAGTTCGATTAAATTATCGGACATATGAGCTCAATTCGTGACAGGAGGCCTTGTGACTTTGACCTCTGACCTTTCAACTCCAAAATCTGAAATCAGTAAATTGTAGCCTTATACGAAGATAACTTAATCCCAAGTTACATCAAAGCGGAAAAGTCATACTCAAGTTATCACAGTCATGAGCGCGCAAATCAGAGCATATTTAGGCCCGGTGACCTTTGAACCTTTGAGCTCCAAAAAATCTAAATATCAGCTTTAATTGTGGCCTCATAATTAATACTTCACACCAAAACATAAAAATCTTGACAGGACGCGTTCTCAGTGTTATCAATGGTAGACGAGCCAAATCAGACATATTTGTAGGCCTCGTGACCTTTGACGCCCTTTGCAGCTCCAAAATCTTAATTAACTTTTATTGGTGGCCATATAATAAATACTTCACCCAAGTTTTCATCACAATCCGACCAATTCCGCTCTCAAGTTTATCGCGTTAACGAAGCCGCCAAATCAGACATATTTAAGGCCCGGTGCACCTTTGACCTTTTGACCATTTCAGCCCCAAAATCTAATAACAGATTCATTGGTGGGCCTCATTAATACATACTTCAGCGCCAAGTTACATGACAATCCGACCAGCCGCTCTCAAGTTATCGCGTAACGAGCCGTCAAATCAGACATATTGAAAGGCCCCGGTGGACCTCTGACCTTTGACCTTTGAGCTCCAAAAAATCTATCATGTTCATTGGTAGCATCAATAGTACATCTTGGTGGGCTACTTAAAATCCGATGGGTTCTCAAAGTTTAATCGCGTAACACCGAGCATCAAATCAGACATATTTAAGGCCCGTTGGTGACCTTTGACCTTTGACCTTTCAGCCCCAAAGAAATCTAATTACACTCAATTGTGGCCTCATAATACATACTTCACGCCAAGTTTACATCACAATCCGACCAGCCACTCTCAAGTTATCGGGGGGCGGTAATCTGAGCCGGCAAATCAGACCATATTTAAGGCGCCGCAGTGACCTTTGACCTTGAGCCTTTGAGTGCTCCAAAAACTAAATCAGCTTCATTGGTGGCTCATAGTACATACTGGTCCTAGTTACATCAAAATCGCGATTGGTTATCAAAGTTACGAGGCGGTAAACGAGCCCCAAATCAGACATATTTAGGCGACCGGGTACGCTTTGACCTTTGAGCCTTTAGCCCCAAAAATCTAATACAGTTCAATTGGTGCCTTCATAATAAACATACTTCACCTAAATTACATGACAATCCGACGCAAAGCCGCTGTCAAAGTTATCGGCGGTAACGAGCCCAAATTCAGAACATATTTTAAGGCCGCGGTGACCTTTGACCTTTGACCTTTCCAGCTCCGCAAAATCTAATCAGTTTCATTGGTGGCTCATAGTACATACTTGGTCGCTAGTTACATCAAAAATCGATTGGGGGTTCTCAAGTTATGGCGCGGTAACGAGATCGGCGGTAACGGACGGGACGGACGGACGGA
>JZLH01S0006364.1:4983-16248 GCA_001188425.1 Eucidaris tribuloides | reverse complement strand
TGGGGTGGGTGGTGCATGTGGTGTGTGGTGTGTGTTATGTGTGTGTTGTGCTGTGTGGGGCTGTCTGCATCGTGCTGTGTGTGTATGTATTTAGTGTGTGGTGTGTGTGTGAATGTGTGTTGCTGTGTTCAGTGTGTGTTGGGTGTGTTAGTGTGCTGTGTGTGTGCTGGCGGTGTGGTGTTGGTGTGTGATGTGGTATGTCTGTGGTGCTCTTGCGCATGTGTGTATCGTGTCGGCGTGGTGGGTGTGGTTTGGGTAGTGTGTATGTGTGATGCGCTGTGTAGTGTGCGCAGCTGTGTGTGCGGCAGGTGGCCGCACGGGGGGGACCGCGCATGGACCCTGATGTGGCTGAGCGGTGGTGTGTGTTGCGTGTGTCGTGGGTGGGTGTGCTGGTTGGAGTGTGTGTAGATATGTGTTCGTGTGCGTCGGAATCGCTGGTGCCATGTGTGTGTGCTTGTGTGTGATCGATTCTGTGTGTGTGTGTGGTGTTGTGGGTGTGTGTGTTGGTGTGTGTGGTGTGGTGTTGTGTGTGTGTTGTGTGTGATGACGGTGAATGGGGGTGGATGGAGGGGAGAATCGAGTGCACTATCTTGTTTATGCCAGCTTATTACGTGTTGAGACAGGATTACACAGGAATCAGCGTTTGGAGTAGTGGAGTAAATTCTTTTGGGGCAGAGTCAACAACAAAGGGGAGGGGGGGGGGTGGGACTAAAAATCAAGCGTGCCGAGCAGACCAATGCGTCTGTTGTTTATTGTTGTGGGCGGGTGGCGGAGGCATGATTGAAAGAGGTAAATTCCAAAGACATTAATACATGCTTGTACCGGGTAGCTTTATTGAGAATCATTCAAGAGGCGCTCAGGATCCTGGTTTTATCATGCGGGGCCAATATCTGGGGTGGCCGGGCTAACTATGGGTCGATTTTGGCCCGCTTGATTTGAAGATGAAAAAAATTCATTATGCATGGCTTTAAATCGTATTTGAAAGAGGCTATGGGAAAGCGACTGATAAAATCATTATATCACTGGCTATAAATTACTGGTTATTAACATAGTAATTGTTTTAATTTTTGCGTCGACGCTATTGGGCAACTTTTTGCTTTAGATTTGGTGCCGCAAATTTTTGGCTTTTTTTTTCACTTTTAGCCCACCCCAATCCGATGTGAGTTCACGCCCCTAATTATTGGTGCACTGTTAGCGAGAGAGACCCGTGTGGGGTGTGGTGCTGGTGGGCCGTTACTAACTCAGGTGGTGTGGGTAGGTTATCAAAACAATGGGAATAAGAATCACAAAACGTGTGCGCTGGTCGCAGAAAGTCCCTCAATCTTTAAATGGTTGGGAGGGGATTTTATCACTCCGCTCGAGCTCAACGACGCCTCTGGGGAGTTTCAATATCGGTTATCAGATCCTCTGCTGGTTATAGAACGTCAAATTCTGTTCCTATAACCCGCTAACGGTGGTGCAATAAAGCCTAGTTTTCGTTAGCATGGACAAACGGACTGACAATACGAATGATCGAGTTTACAAAGTGACCATACGGGCTCACGCAGTGGTTATTTATTTTTCTTGTATCGCAATTTTGGATGCAATGGGAAGAATTTGATGTACAGGTTCACAACAAGTGCGGAATCTAGTGACAATCTCTCTTTGTGTAACCACTTTGTGGGGTATGCTACGTCCGAAAAGTTGTGTTGTTTACATTGCGTCACCCGCTGCGGGTGAATTCAACGAGTCATTTTTTAATGATAATAACACAGGGCCAGTAAAATGTCTTAAAGGAACATATTGGGACACATATTTTTTTTTTCTGCTTGTTTTGGAGGCAGCTTGCAATTGACTCAAAGGACACATGTAACTCTGAGTCAATTGCAAGCTGCCTCCAAAACAAGCAGAAAAAAAAATAGAAAGAAGTAACAACAACAGCTAGAAATATTACTGAAGGTGACTCTAATAACTGTACATATCTCCGCTTCATCAGGGCCCTGATTTATCTCCATACTATGGTGTTACTCTGGCAACGCAGTTTCCAACAGATTCAAAGAGTATGTCTTGTTCATCCATACTCCAAAACCAATACACGTATGTGTAGCAAATTTCATGAGCATTGCTTGGAAAATGAGGAAGAAATTTGATTTGCAATATATTTTCCCCTGTTTTAACACCATAATATGCTGATAAAATTGGGAGCACTTTCTGGCACATCAACACATAAATGTATATTGCACATTTTCAACCAATGATTCCTACATATCCCCTTCAAATATCATGGGGGGGGGGGTACAACAAAAGCAGCAACTACATGTACATGTACAACAACTACGTACATGTACCTGTACTACTACCCTACTACTACTACTACTACTACTATTAACCCACTGCCTCTGAGATTCTGAAAATCTCATAGAGTTAACACATGGCTCATCCCATTCCCTTAGCCAACAAGTTAAGAAAACAGAGTTCTATCACCATCACCAACAATGATGAATTTTAAAGAGGACAAAGGTCAGTCATACATGTATATTTCAATTCCATTTTCATGATGTAATCTGCTTATATGTACAGTAAGATGATAAATGGCTGAAATGTCAGTGGTTGCTATGAAACTGATACATGATGATTCGGGTAACAAAACAGAACTAGCAGGAGGCAAATCACCATAGTAACTCATTACTCTTTGATTAATTAATTTCTAGTAATAATTGTTCAAATTGAACTTTGTTCGCCATACAAAGTTCAACCTGAGGCAGCGCATGCATGGGCATATCACTGAACTACAGTTCACAGTTCAGTGCAGCTTCTCATTAAAACATGAGCATACCCAAGATCGGCCTCTGTACAGCACACTTAATATACAGTGTATAGTATACGTGCACTTCAATAACTGACATATTGATAATGTTTACTCATACCATACGTATCGTGAGACACATTAATTGACAGCGAAGAATTAGAAATAAATGACGAAAAAGTACCCAAATCCCCTCTTTTTGCATATTTAGGGACATACATGTACATAGGAGTACAAGGATAATGGAGGGGGGGGGGGAGGTGTCAAGATTCAAGATTCAAAATAACATTTATTTCCTTCCTGCAAGTCATAAACATGAACAGATTAAACAGTATAATTATAAGTAATGAAATGGGGGTAGGTTATGGTGTTCCTCACAATAGGAGCCTGCGGTATTTTCCATCCATCCCATTTAAATATCGTATACCAAATGATGTTAAAAGTGCTATGAATTCATGTAACAATAATTTGTAAATGTGTGCATGTACATGTACACTATTCTAATAAGCTTACATATTGTAATGCAATGTTTTACATGTGTATGGAAGAATAAAACAATTCAATTCAAAATTCAGCACAGCATGTGCAATGTAAGTAGGATATTGAACATCCTTGTACTGGTTTTCATGAATATTATGTAAATAAAAAGCCAAGATTCACAGCTGTATAAACAATATATTTGTTAATCAATTATTTCAAAGGAAGTGTTTCTGAATAATAATCCATAATGGAAGTTCTTCAAACAAATCCTGATAGCTGTGTGTTGTACACACTGAAAAAAGCTGCTTGTGAACAGGAAAGAGACACCAATCCCTGACAAAGAATTGTGACAAAGTATTTTATGAAATACCTAGTGAGTATTAAATTCCGAAGGATGATAAAAACAATTGTGCATTCAATTCACTCTCTTTATTTGGGGCTCAACAGGACAACACTTGAAAAGTTGAAAGACAACTTTTAATCATTTTTATGGAGAACATTTTTTTCTCATAACTAAATATTTTTTGTGATAATTACTATTCTTTTAACCTGTCAGAGACTAAGTACATGTACGAGTTAACTTGTGTTGGGGTCTATGGAAAATGCGTGTTGCAGTGAAATCAAATCGTCTCCAATGGGTTAAAAATTATATAAATACTGTATATGCCCAATTCAGCATTACTTATTCAGATCTTTATTTTTCATGCCCATACAGGACGTTTAAACCCTATATTAACTGGGGGGGGGGTCAAATTTGTACCCCCCCCCTCGACAAATTTCGCGACGGCCGTCCCGCCGCTGCAAAATTTTTTCACCGCTGTCGCTCGCGACTTTTTTACTTTCAAGTCTATGCGCATCTTTTGAGACTGCTTTTTTCCGCGAAAATCGCGACATACCGTTACGACGCTGCGCAGACTTTTTATACATGCATGTCACCCCAAATTGCTCAAACATCGATGTTCCGTGTTACAAATCCAAGTGGAAAATTGTGTTGTTTCACCCAAAAATCATAAATGTATGAATATGTTTTTGTTTACTGGACCTAGAAATGATGAATTAATTTTATGCTGTGTTTTGATTGCAAAAGTGTCCCCAACAAATTTCATTCGAAAAAAACAATAGAAAACAGAAAAGTCGAAAAAACAAGGAAATACATAAGAATTTAACTACAATAACAATAAATACATAAGAATTAATTCCAATTCGGCAAACTGGTTATTCGATTAGATATTGTTAGAAATGTTCAAAATAGGATATCTCCACCAAAAAATTACCATTCTACTAGCTGTTCTAGAGAGTTAGAGCCGAAACCAAAATTTCATACACTTATTTGCAATAAATTATACTTAAAAAAATAGAAAACAATTATATCTTTTTTTTTTTGAAAAGTTTTCAACTATTACAAGTTATGTAGTTTACATCGCGCTCTATCGCCACGCAACATTTTCGCCGGCGATCGCGCGACGATCGGCCCCGAATCTGCGAGGGGTGAGGGGTCAAAAATTGACACCCCCCCAAGTAAAACAACCCGGTCTGAAAATAGCCCAGTTAAAAAGGAGTTAACCTGTTGGAGACAGTATTAGATTCTTTGGATATAACACACACTATCCATACCAAGTCCAATCCGAGATACCTTAGTCTCCAAAGGGTTAAAATGGCCTTCATCAAACTAACCACACACCCAAACACTAATATTTATAAAAGTCAGTATAAAGGTTAAAATGTACCAATTTGCCCAGCAGCGAAACTATTAATAAGATTTAATACTCCATCAATCATACAACAAACAGTAATTAAAGTTTCACACTGAATAAATGTAATCAAACCTATAACAAGTAAATAAATAATTACTTAATTCGATTACTAATTGGTGAAATATTTTCACCCAAATAAGAAAGATTGATATCAAATCAACTTTTAGTTTCATTCCACTATACCAGAAACCTGGATCTAATAAGATTGTCCTTTAACACAGTTTGCAATATGCAAATATCATACAAATGTACACTACACATTCAGTCATTGAAATACTGACATCATTGAATTGATAAGGCATTCTTTATTCCTGTAGGCTGAGTGTACACAAATGAGGCTAATAACCCCAAGTAGTACAAGCCCAGACATCTCAGCTAAGTACACATACCATATCAAATTATTTCTATTTTAAAATTTATTTTAAGCTAAGTACACGCAGCATATCAAATTATTTTAATCTCTGACATAATACATAAGTCAATATAGCACCATAGATATTATGTCATAATTGTTTAAGCTTCTAACCTTTGGAACAATACACCCTAGGACAATTACCACACGGACATTTACCCCTGAATAATTCTCCCTTACCAAGGGCAATTACTAATACGACTATTGTTTGGGGAGGGGGTGGAGTTGTAATTGTCCTAGGGAGTGACTATTTGGGGGGGGGGTGGATTGTCTAGGTGGTTATAGACTATAGGGGTGAGGGAAGACAGTATCGTAAATGTCCTACTTGTACAACCATGCAGTTGCATTTCATTGTCCACTTTACCTTATATTACCTTGCTTGTGCAGGGAATTTCCTCGTAATAAAAACAATATTGTACAATTTTTATGGATTATTGTATAAAACCCTAACCCCACCCCAAATTTTACACTTTGCTTCTTGGTCTAAGATCCAGGAGTAATTAGTACCCTCCACTAAGCTAGGCAAGCAACATAGACTCACACATTCATGAAGACAGTAAAGAGTAGCTTTCTGACAGTATACATGTACTTGTTTTCTTTTCTTTAAAGTAGACAGTAGTGAAGTTTACATGGCAAGTATGTATTAAAACACAGACTCAAGTATTCAGGTAGACAGTATAAAAAGTCTGATGGGATAAATGCAGAACATAACATTTGATTTTTTATTTATTTTTTTATCGTTTTACATAACGTGTTTTAATGTAACTAAAAATAAATCTAATCATCAAAACATGTTTGGAAGACTAATGATCGGCCCTTCTGCCCCCACCCTCCCCCCTTTGCCCCCAACTCCTATCCCAATAGCCCCCAACTCCTATCCCAGGCTCCCCCTTACAATTGAGCACACAATGAGATTACATGTTAGTTTATCATTTTTTGTTTACAAACTAAAGAAGAGGAATAAAGCCTACAAAGGAATGGAGTAATATTTATGATAACATATCTGGATAAAGATAGCATACGCATACCACATTTTATTTGCCTTGGATATGCTCCAAACTGATATGACCTAAACTTGCACAGGTAGCCTGTCACTTGGCAAGACAGTGTAAAACTCCAGTATATGAATATTGCATATTGTTATAGTACCTTTTGTATTTTTCCACTTGGGATGCTGGGCTAAAAATCCAGGTGTGTTCACTAGAAACTGGATTATTTTGAACTATGTGTATAACCTTTTAAGAATGTACAATTTTCTATAAAAATCCAACTGCTATCGTGACAAGACATAAAATCATCTAGCTGGTTGAATGTGTCTTCATTTAAAAAAAAATATCTTTGGCAGGAATTTCTGTGACATTTTTCATTCGAAATAAAAGGAATGGAACTGATTCTTGGCAAACAAGTGCGCCATTATTGGGTGAATCAGCCAGTTCGCCATCATTATCCAGTGTTAATTTCTTAAGTTGAGGAGTATATTATATTGAAATGTACATAGTAGACAATGATTTTCGTTTCCACCCTGAGTGTTCCTTGTTTGGTTTTGTTGGCTTATTTATATTTTTACATGGGGGGGGGGGGGGTATAGAGCTTAATGATCTTTTTAAAAAGTCCTGAAATCACATTGTTCTAAAACAAAAATGGACACTTACAAAGGGTGCCTACTTCTTGATATATTTAGAAGGTGCAATTTTAGGTAAGCAACACTTCTGCAGAGACTAAACATCGCGGCAGTGATGTATTACGAGTTTATGTGCCAAAGGGGTTTGATGGTTAAATCTTTATTTGCTTCCATTGCTGACCTGCATGTCCCATCTGTGCTACCTTCGCTGATTAATAATAATATATAATAATAGTTAATTCTTGTATAGTGCACATTACACCACTAAAAGATGCTCATTGCGCATTACACAATTACTAGACAAAACAGGGGGGACTAGATTAATATAGAAACAACATGTATACAAAGAAAAGCAATGAAAACAAAGACATAAATGCAATTTACGGATAAGTGTGTTCTGAAAAATTAAAAGGTGTCACACTAAATTATGCAGATAAGTTTTCAGGTTAGATTTACATACTTGTACTGATTTTGCTTGACATAATGAGACCGGGAGATTATTCCAGAGTGTAGGGCCTGTGTGTGAGAAAGAGCGCTCCCCCCAATTATGTTTGATTTGAGGTACCTGTAGAATTTGTGAGTTTAAGGAACGGAGAGTTCGTGGAAGGGTGTAGATATCAAGGATGTGTTGAATAGCAGAGTATAAGTGTAATATACAATTACATCAATGCCTGAGACCGAACAGTGGGTATATCTGTTTGACACACCATTACCCTCCCACAGCATGGGATTCTTCATACCATTACACAGGACTTTCCAGTATTTTCTTTTTCTTTTCTCTTTTTTTTGAACAAAAAGAATGTATTTGAAAATAAATTAAAGTGGCACAAAGCATGGTGCATAAAGAGTTCAGTACTGATTACACCATCACAACTCACCTGCAAGAAATTTGTTCTGACCACGTCCCATCGGATGGTCGATGTCCGAGGATAGTTGTCGCGGTAAACCAACGTTGGACAGAACAGGAAATAAAGATACTTGGAGAAGTCGGGACATGGGACGTCAGTCTCATTCTCCTCCACAGGACTGCGGTTGCCCATGGCAACGATGTCATCCACATCACCCTCACCAGCCTGGCTTCTCGTTCTGGGACGTTGTCTGGGACCTACACAAAATTAAGGTAAATTCAGAACAATCGTGGTGTAAATCACCAAATACATGTACATGTACCAGAGTCAACAAATCAAGAACATGATTCATAATTTATAGTTCTCAGTGCTGTTTTTGTTATCAGAGAGATTTACGGATATTTCCATGGTATAGTGAGATTCACAATAACATTTTCTGTGTTTTTGTGATGGCTGTTTTACATACTTGTACTTTATTTATTCAAGTATGGTATATGTGCTGTATTATTCACTGGTTCAAGCTAAGGTCTGTTTAAAAATGCTAAAAAAGAAACTCATGTTAAACGTAAATGAAAATGAGTGTCATTCTTGTCCACTAATTTTCAGCTCCACATGATGCTAAAAAGAAATGTTGGGAATTTGCTTTTAATTATCAGACATGAATGGCAGCAGTCATTATGTCCATTAGTTAGAAATAGGGAGATAACTGATAACATGTTTTGTCTCTTAACTCACTTTGTTGTTTGGTCCGACTCTGTTTCCATGCCAACGCTCTCGGGATATTCTCTCTCAAGAAGGCATGCATCTTCATCAAGATGCGGATTTGTTCAGTTGTAATGATGATGGACGATGCAAGAGGAAGCTCATTCACTACAATAGCTCTAAACGGCACATACAGAAAGACGGACTGGTAGACAATGTAGACACCCAACCATACTAGATTTGGAATGTAAATCCTGCAATTAATACAGAGATAAAAACAGGGAGAAAATGGCATAAGAACAATGAAGTTCAAGTCAGGGTGACACTTTTGCATGCCTGAAAATTAACATTGTGTGAATACACGGTTACATAGAATAAAACACCATCTAAGAACTCCAAGAAGTTCAAGAACCTTCAGCAAATTATAGGAGACTGGAAAGAAACTCAATTATGACAAAACTACAGTTGCACGACAGACCACTGAACAAACCATTTTGCAACACAAAAAAAAGATTTTTCAACATTGAAAAAAACACTACAAAATAACTATTAGATTGTTTAGTAACCTAGAGCAGTAGAGTACAGCACTGATAAAAAAAAATAATAATAATATTATGCAACACATTGGCGGATTTCTATTCTATAAAGAAGAACAAAGGAACAGAATAATACTTTGTATGATAACATTATCTGGTTAAAGATAGCATTTATGCATACCACATTTTATTTGCCTTGGATATGCTCCAAACTACTTTAATCTAAACTTACACAGGTGCAGCCTGTCACTTGCCATGTGTAAAACTCTAGTACATGAATGCTAGGTGCATATTATGCAGGGCTCTACACCAGCACTTGCCCGCTTGCCCCGGGTAAGTAAAATCACAAAATTTTAAACAGTTACTCACCCAATCGGCCAAGTAAAATTCTATAGAAAAATAGTATTTTGTATTATTTTTTTTCTTTTATCTTCGGCAAGTGAATTAGTTTTTCGGGCAAGTAAAACTCTGAATGTGAAATATCACTTGCCTGAAGGGAAACTACAACAAAAAAGTTAGTGTGGAACCCTGCCATATGGTACGGTATATGTGATCTGTCACCACGATACCCTGATAAAGTTGCACAACCGAAAGGTAAGGAAAGTGCCAATATCGTAATCATAATATAAAATATGAAAGTAAATGTCCTCAAACTCAAAAGTTTTATGACCTTTACATGTTGCAAAAGTTTAAATATTCATATTTTTCACCAAAGTGTTTTTCTTTGTATATTCATGTTTCATAAAATGTGTGACTTTATCAGGGTATCGTGGTGACAGTTCACATATCATTAAAGTTTAACACTTTGAGTGCTATCGGCGAACCGGTTCGCCCACGTACAACATCAATGAGGTACTATCGGCGAACCGGTTCGCCGAGAAGACAACCAGATTCATACCTTTTAATTCGAATGACAAATGTCACTGAAGTTCCTACAAATGACATTTATCGGAAAATGAATACACAATGAACGAAATAAATGAGTTAAAATGTATTGTCTCGATAGCATTTGCAATTTTACAGAAAATCATACAATTTGGAAAGGTTATACACATAAGTCCGAAACAATCCAGTCCCTGGTTAACACACCTGGATTTTTAGCCCAGCACCCAAAGTGTTAATGTTTCAGGAAAATATTACCCCATGCCCTGGGTAGCATTCATGCAATCATTTTTACCTAAAAGGTGAGTAATAAGAGCTGGCGTGTTGAGCCCAGTACTGAAAGGTGATGTAGAATACAGTCATAGCCCATAGTTGCATCATACACCATGTCCACAACACGATAGGTGCCTTCCCAAAGGTCCGCTGAAGTAACAAGAAGTCCATCCGTATGCTAGATGCCGGAAAGAGAAACAAAATGTTACATGCTCGTGTGCATGTTCTTCATATTGGTTTGAAGCTTACATTATGGCCATCATCACTTTGAACCAACAACTTATCCAAGAAACATACATGGTTCAAAGTTTATTTAATCCTCCTTATTGAGGATCCTTAGAGCGTTGGAGACGATTTGATTTCATTATATCATGCATTTTCATGGATCGTAACACAAGTTAATTTGTACTTAGTCTCCAATGGGTTAAATTGGCAACTCTACCCATTTTTTTTGAGTGGGGAGGGAGTGTGGAGAATTCTCATTGGATTTGTACACAAATTTTCATGAATTTGTAATTTTCTGAAGTGTCAGCTGAAAAAGTAACTGAACTCTTTCAAAAAAATATGTAGAATCATTTTTGCTACGACAACTTGTAGAACAAACAACAGTAAATCAGATATATAAAAAAATTGAGAGTATGTGAAAAATTGTATACAAAACCAATGGAGAGTTCTTCACACTTTAATCTAAAAAGCTGGTAGAGTTGCCAATTTAAAAATTCACCATAACAAGGATTAAATACTTTTTGAACAATTATAACTCTTGAACCTTTCAACCAACTTTGTTCAAATTTTCTCTAATTTCCTTCTTGTCTTGTTCTGTATTCTCTGAAAGCAGAGAATATGGAATTTATTCCACTTTAAATAATATGAACTTTGTAATTATCTTGGTAGATCAACACCAAAGAATATGCTTTTAATAGGGCTATTTCCAGTTCATTTCTTCTGTCTCTTTGATGGATTACACATTGA
>JZLH01S0006337.1:22466-33126 GCA_001188425.1 Eucidaris tribuloides | reverse complement strand
CACCATCGTATCCGGTGAAGCTGACTAATAGTGTCCTTCAAGAAAATACGCAAAGTCGTTTCAGAAGCTGTCAACGGTGAGGGTCATAAAATGCTTACTATACAGGGTGCCTAGGTTTTTCCGATATTCTCAAAAAACGCCAGAAGTTATACGCCAAAATTCAAGTGAAAAATACGCCAATTTTTTCATTTGATACATTTATGGGCAGACATAGCCTTAGAATGTGGTTAAAAAATCATGTTGTAATCAATTTATAACACGATTTGAAACTCTGCTACACGACAGAGGCCAATAAATTGAGTACCGTGGTTTACGCGCAAAGCCAGAATTTTGCACGTGAAGTACATCCTCTGAAAATCGGGTTCAGATTTTTAGGTATTGCTATTGTAAAACGCCCAAAAATGTCAAAAAAAGACGTTTGGCGTGTTTACAATTTATATTCTTCATGCCAACGATGTAGAAAAACGTCCAAATTTGGTGTTTTGGCAATTGGCAACCATATATTCGAAAAGGGGGTGATACGTCAGTCCTTAATAATCTTTACTTTAAAAAAAAACACGAACTCAGCTGGGCAACCCAAAATTATTACTGTCATCGATATCCGGAGAGGTTACGAATCAAACGAATGTCTTATGTTCTTCTGAAATTGAAAGGCACAAGTGTCGCATTGATTATAAAAAGTGTATAAATTGTAGAAAAGAGCTCCCGGCATCAAATACACAGTCGAATCTCTCCAATTTGATAATCATATCATTTCAAAACTTCCATTTTTAAAGGCTATCTTTCTATTCTTTTCTTGTATAAGCTGATGTAAATTTCATTCTATCCTCCCTGGTTTTAATACCTCATTCGCTAAATCTAACTACTACAGGCCCAGTTTAAAATATAGGAGGGCGAAAACCAATAGGGCGCGAATACTGTCGCAAAAGGCCAAAAATTTCGAGAAAAACAAACATGAATTTTTCCCCAAAAAAATTGGGGGGGGGGGGGGGGGCAACCGCCCCCGCCGCCAACCTCTGTGCGCCTCGCCCGCCTATAACGTAACAACTCTTTCCATCCATCTTTCTCCCCCCATCGTTTCCAAATCCACATTCAAAAACTCCCCCAGTCTTTAACATGCTGGCTGTCGTCTGGGGGACACGCTTTCCATCATAATAAACAATCGATTTAAATGCCAGCATCGGCTTTCCAAACGCATTGGCTTAGAAATTGATTCGTGCAATCTCCCAACATTAAATTTTACAATTGCATTGCGACATTCCAATATCTCACTCTAGAACTAAAGATATCTATGAATGATGTGACAATGTACTGAATATTTTATGTCTTTAATGATATTTCCAGTATAATATTTCCATGTTGATTCGCTACACCTTTCAAATCATTGGATTCCGTGTTTATCATGTTCACGCAAAAGTGCTGCCTCACCGGCGTCTTACTGTCAGTGATCCGATCATAGGCTATTGGAGGCCGTGCAATATGGTAAATTGATTATACTCATTATTGTGAAAGTTAATATGAATATTTGGACTTGAAAATTGTTTAAAAAGTACAATTGTTTGTTGCGTTATAAAATCGTATTCCCATATAGCATCAGAACAGGAGGTACAAAATATACAACATTTTGGTAACTAATACACAAATTTGCCCTTAGCAGAAATTAATCCCATGTGACCACAGAAATACAGTACGAGTCTGCAGTCCACAAAATTATACATCATTATAAGTCACGTCATCATATATCATCATTTATCAATCATTATCATAATCATCGTAATTAATGGATCAGGTTTTTTTGGTCTCACACAGGTGTTATGTCCAAGAGATCCAGAAGAAATTCCCAAGACGCTCTAGGTGATGCGGGGACGGCAGCGGAGGAGTCCATCTCAGTGTCACGCACTGTCGCATCCTTCTGTGGTGACTAAAGCAGAAAATCCTACGACACAGGAGATTGATAAGAGCTACTTATTATGGCAAGAGGCTGGCTGGTGCAAGTGCATCTTTTAAATGGAATTATTGATTAGTTACTGCAGGTATGATAATGTAATATAAAATTGCAGTCTTTTGCAAATGAATAAAAGCTAGATTTCGATAATTGTTGATTTCGAAACGTTTGATATTCGAAAATTGTATTCCAAATGATCTGACAACATAATTAATTAACGAGAAACTGTAAAAATATACGCGTTAAAATAAGCACCCCTGCGTTTGATTAAGGGAATATCCGGGAATAGTATACAAATATACAAATGACACTCGAGGATCTACTAAAATTATTCGGCAGCGAAGGAACATGGCCCTCGGAGGACAGTACTATTGATGTTCCTGGTTAGCTATCTAGCTGCATGTGAGGCCGCATTGATATTCATACAAGTGACCGTGACTTCGTCGTCCATCTGTACATGCATGGTACGCCGCGCGGCGCAGCGCGTGCTTCAACGAAATCATAACTTCTGTTAAAGTTTTTTGTAGGTCGTGAATGTATAGTTCATAATCAGCGGCGCTAGTTATCCGAAGGATTGAAGTAAAAATCTTACATCATGACACCGAGGAAAGATAAAACTTTTTTTTAAAAATCACTAAATAACATTGAAATTAGTACACTAAATTGGTCATTTCAGTGTCACGGTTCAGTGGAATCGACACTCCACATAAATTTTCCGCGCTGATTGGTCGAGCTAAACGGGGGTGGGTCGAGAAAAAGGTTAGTTCATTTTTTCCCTAGGGAAAAACTGAACTAACCGTGACGTCAGCAACGAAAAAAAATGAATTATTCACCGCGAGCTTTCTAGTAAAACTATTGATTTTCTTGTTGTGTATATCCGCTAATGTAACCATCTTGAGGATATTAAGTCAATAATACGCAAATATTTAATATTGTTAACACATCAAAAAAGAATGGTGTAACTGTACTCATAAACAGGTGTAAATTTACTGACACTTAAATGATATGCACTTAATGAGTTAAAATTTTACTCCATAGGCCGATTGATTTTTCACTCTGTTGTTACTTCACCTTTTACCATTAATATGTGTAAATTTACTGACACTTATAATTGAACACTAATGAGTAATTTACTCATCCAATTTAGTTTTTTATCGTTGGTACTTTCACTTGTTAGAAACCTGTTGTAATGCCAGTGTAAACTAACAAGGTGAGGTACCAAGATAAAAAAAAAACTAAATTGGATCACAATTTTGCTCACTTTAGTGTGTCATTATGTGTACGTAAATACACATGTTAATGAGTACAAGGTAGTAAAACAAGAGAAAAACTCAATCGATGAGTAAATTGTACTCATTAAGTGTGTCATTATAGGTCAGTAGATTTACAGCCTGTTAATGAGTAACAAGGAGTACCAGTGAGAGAGACTCAATTGTTGAGTAAATTTTACTCATTTAGTGTGTCATTATAGTGTCGAGTAAAATTTACAACCTGTTTTATGATACAGTTACACCATATATTTTGTGTTAGTCCTGTGATGGAACTAACATTAATGAGGCGCACATTACCATTTTTAATAAGACGGTTGATCTTGTGAAATGTGGAGTTATCAAAGACTATTGGGAATTTCGTGGAGAGGACATTAGACAATGACTATGAGTTGTAGAGAACACTACTGGAAATTTCGTGGACGATGACATCAGACAAAATGAACTAGCTTCAGAAGCAGACTACTGGAATTTCGTGGAGAGGGACATCAGACAAATACGTAGGTTTCAGAGAAGACTACTGGAATTTCGTGGAGACGACATAGAGACGAATGACTAGGTTTCGAAGAAGATTTGTCAAAGCAGCATGGGAACGAGGAAGCTTGTGACTCACTGTAGACAGAATGAACTGCAATTGAAACGGCATCGATTAAGGGACAAATGTAGAATACAGGAGCCGAACAGTGGAGACAATAAAGTTTGGCTCCATGACAATGAAGAATTTGAAGCAGGATTGAGTTGCTCAGCATCAGCCTGCATGCATCTACTCGGTAAACTGAAAGGAACCGATATGATGTGACCTTATTTGATCACAGAGCGCATGTCGACGCCAACTGAATTGAATTGAATGCGATTTGATGTGTAAGATCTTTTGACTCGTATTTGAATATTTCATGGTGTTATTTAAAAGACCAAGGTTTACAATGGAAACGAAAGTGTTTGACATAAGAATGCTGTTAATCGTTATAGACCGTCTATTTTGGCTATTTTCTAGCTTTGCAACGTGCATGTCAATGAAACTTCAGTTCGAAAACGCCTCTGATAGAGAAAAGAGCGCAACATATAACAGGGTGTAGTTTTCAATATAGCTGACAATAATTCACCAATTCAATTCAAATCAAAGAAATTAGACGCATAATGTCTCGGAAGAAATTCGTAATATATTCCTTTCTCGCATTGCTCTAAATTGTCTTTTTCAGGGAGCCATTGCCTTGGTGTTGTGGTATGGAGGCAAGCTAGTCTTCATGAATAAACATAACCACGACCAGGGCATCTCTGTCGGCACACTCACTGGTAAGGCACCATGTATTTTCAAAGATAATGCAATCAATCGTTTTAGATGACCTCTTGTACATCATAAGTGATAATGTTACCTGATCAAGTAGTATACAGCATGTACAGTGTAACATGTTAGCTGGTCGAAGATAAGTGAATTATTCCGTAAATAATCACGTTGAAAATCATAATCTTTACATAAAGAGTATTTGTTTCACTTCATTGTACAATAATCGTTCATTTGTATTCAACCATGTTCTTTTGTTTCCAGCCTTCATGTTGTACACTCTGAACGTTGCCATGGCATTTGCCTTCGTGTCGTCTCTCTACGGTGACTTTATGAAAGCCGTTGGGGCCTCCATCCGTATCTTCGAGCTGATGGACAGAATGCCTAAAGTTGCTAACGACGGAGGCGCGGAGATCCTGGACTTCAAAGGAGAAATGGGTATGGAGGCGGTCAGCTTTACCTACCCATCACGACCGGACAACCAAATTCTTCGGGTAAGTGACCTTTTCACAATTGATTTATATTTAGGGATATTTACAAAGACCTACTGCACAAATAAGTCACCATCCATTCATTTTGGTTGCATCTTAAGGACATATTATGTAAAAAAGAATCAGGGATATTTTGTGTGGATGACAATGCTGCTGATGATGATCATGATGATGAAGATGATGATGATGATGATTATGGTGGTACATGTATTGGTGGTAATGATGATAATAATGATGATGAATATTATCGTAAATATACTTATGAAACGTCTACCCTACGAAATAAGCTCGGGAAATAATTTATATTGTTCCTATCCTTTATTTCAAACCACCACAGGAAGTGACGTTTGCAGTTCAGCCGGGTCAGATGGTGGCATTAGTTGGGCCATCTGGTGGAGGAAAATCAACGATAGTCAACCTGTTAGAGAGATTTTATCTACCCAATACAGGACAAGTAAAATTAGGTGAGTTGACCTAGCTTTGCTTTGCCTTCAGCCTATTTCGCCCCACTGCAAGGAAGACGTCTTCACCAACTTTCCACTTTATCTTATCCTGTGCAGTCCTCTGCCAAGCAATGCCAGTATGCTATTGGGTCATCTCTTCATCTCCTATTCTGTCTCCCCTTCAAGGCTGCCACTCGTGGGGGAAATCTCCTACCGTAGGGGATTTTGACCATGTGTAGGTTGTAGGGGATACCTACGGGGAAAATGACCTTCCGTAGGGGAAACGTGGGGGGTTTTGATGATTTGTAGGAGATGTAGGGGGTTTTGACATTTTCAGAAATTATTCTTAATTTTTCCAAGGAAACTCCGATTAATATTCGCCATTTTTGTCCATCTCCGCCTTATGTTATAGGGAAAAACGTACCTTCGTAGGGAAAAAGTCGATTTTGTAGGAGAAAACATAGGTTCGTATGGGAGAATATGGTTAATTAGGTGTAGGGGAAAAGTGGTGTCCGTAGGGGAAAATACGCATTCGGCGTAGGGGGAAATCAAAATTTTGAGTGGCAGCCCTGCTCCCCTACTTCTTGTGTAGTTTCCAGGTGCCCAATCTGATACGTTTGTCCACCTGTTGTCACACCTCCTGGCTAGGTGTCATGTCCACCTCCATTTCTTTGATTTTATTGTTGTAATATAACATCACTCCTGTTGGTAATTTTAGCTCGTTATTTACGTATTTACCGATGTTTTTACCGAGATTACCGTTGAAAAACGATAATTATACCAACTTGCGTGCAGCGGAATTACATTGTATACGAGTCAGTAAATTGAACTTGAAATCTTAAGTCTTAATGAATAAATAAATTCACGGATAAACGAATGAAAATGTTCAAAAGTCATTGGGCAAATTTACCTTGTAGTAATTTAGGTGTGCACTTAATAGATAGTAACGTCTTATTTACCCAGGGTAACCACTTCCGTCAAATAGACTCCTCTACCTCTGGGCCCTGCATAACATAAATGTTATTATTACCCTTCTCTGTTCTATAATACCGAGCGCCTGGCTAGAGAGCAGGAAGTACCCTTTTTAAAAGTCTTTGGTAAGACCCCGTTGGGGTTCGAATCTTTGACCTTCCGATCGTGAGGCAGACGCTCTAATCACATAGGCAATCACAGACATTTCTTTGATTTCAATCGATCAATAGGTGGTGCCGACTTGGCTGGCTTGAATCCAAGATGGTTCCGACAGAAGATCTCGATCGTCAGCCAAGAACCTGTTCTCTTTGCCTGTTCCATCAAGGATAACATCTCCTATGGCAGGGATGCAACCGATGAAGAGGTAATTATTTTAATAGCAAACGATGAAATGTAATAACTTTGTCAGTGACTTATTTACTATAAACAGAAATTCATTGTAAGGAAAGTTAAAGGTTTTGTGAATAATCGAGAGTTTGCTGGAGCCTATCTCAAAGTATTGTTCTTTTGGTATTATAAATTTGTTGACTGTAAACCCTGGCATAGTCGCTGTGTATATTGGGGAGGAAGGAAGCCAGGTGCTTTCAGTGATGATGTGTACTTTGGCAGAAGAAAGTTGTATGCGGCTTTGCACAAAGTGTGCTAGAATTCCTATGTGGATAGGACATCACTCAAATTTCTATTATGGAAATGATGTAGCGAAATGTGGTTTACACCTCTATAATATGCGAAGAAATTTCTTGCCAAAAAATAAAATCCTACAAAAAGAATATACAATCTTTTTCGGCTGTACAAAAAGTAATTGAGAAAAAGATGTTGGCTGCCATCCTGCACATAGAAACTTGTGTGATAATGTTTTTATGATTCTCTTATGTTTTTACAGATTTATGAAGCAGCGAAGATGGCCAACGCCCATGAATTCATCACCTCGTTTGAAGAAGGTTATGACACTTTGGTTGGAGAGAGGGGAGTGAGACTATCAGGAGGACAGAAACAACGGGTTGCCATCGCGAGGGCTCTTCTCATGGACCCCACTGTGTTGCTGCTAGATGAGGTTAGTAAAACGTTTTAGATTAACAAGAAATGAACAAACGTGATAACTTGGTACATTTTTTTCTATATTACATCCCATATTCCTAGTTATCTCAATGTTGAATTCAGAAAAAGAACAGTCATTTATCTCGAGAAAATGGATTTTTGCGATATTTCACGTATACGTAAAATACCTTTAGAAGTTTGTCTACATTGTGCATCAAAATAACAGGATCGTCATATTAGTAATCATATGTTTTAACAACCAGTATTGTCTGATTCACTTGTCCAGTTCATTTCAATGTTTCAGTAATTTGTTCAAGATTCAACATCCAAATTCCTTTTCAGATTTATTGTTTTGGTGTATTTAGGAAACATGTTTATGGTTTTATATTCCTTTTGGTACATGTTATTTTTACATTTGTTTCATTGTGTACTTACTGTTTGATTAAATACCAGCCGTTTATCTAAATTAAACATGTTTTTTAATCATGCAGGCTACCAGTGCTTTGGACGCAGAGAGCGAACACCTGGTGCAGGAGGCTATCGATAGGGCCATGGTGGGACGTACTGTACTGGTTATAGCACACAGATTGTCCACAGTAAAACACGCTTCACAGGTATGGCTCAAAATAACACAATGAAATAACAGTTGTATTGTCTATGACATATTTAATCTCGTTTCCTAGAAGCAGGCCGACAAAAATAGATAATACCATATTTAATCTTCAAATCATACGAAACTCGTATGCATTTATTGTCTAATTTACTACAATATATTCTTGTGAAGTATCTGTTGGCCATCAACACCTTCGCGTGACATCACCTGCACTAGCACACACTGGCACCACAACTCCATCCCTCCCCCTTTTCACTCTTTCTCTAAAAAACTGTTATAATTAATAACATGGTTCAGTGGATAAGACTCGGTTTCTCGGCCTAGAGGTCCGAGGTTCGAATCCACGCCGGGCCATGGCGGTTGTGTCCTTGGATAAGGCACTTTATCCCATTACCTTGTCCCTCGGATAGGACGTAAAGCCGGAGGCCCCTTGTTGAGACAGAAACACCTCAGCACGTAAAAAAACCCACGCACTTCATCGAGAAGAGAAGGGTGAAAACCCGGTGTTGAGGTCACATATCCATGCAAACTACCCGGGACTGGATGCCTGAGGGTAACAGTGATTAAGTTCGCTTTTCTAGTCCCTGTCATCCGAAATGATGACAAAGCTAATAATAATAATAATAATAATAATAATAATAATAATAATAATCTAATGTCGGATTTATTTTCATATGGCCCATTCATACTCGTATAATTACAAATACAAAATTTACTTTGGCCGTCTGTCCTCTTCAAATTCTACTTTGGCCGTCCGTTCCTTCAAAGGCATAGCTTATAGCCGCCGACCTCTGCACTCAGAATATACTCAGTTACGTACATAACATTGTGCCTTTTCAGGTCATATAAGTTTATCATACAATTTATTTTGTATGATTCTTACACACTTTTAAATCGTTCATTTCAACGAATTTGGAAATTGAATCTTGTTTATATTATGTGAGAATTGGTATTTGTTAATTTTACATGAAATTTTGATTGAATTGTTCGTAAAATACAAAATATTTTTAAACAGACAAACCGATGTATATTTCTACTCCAAGAAGTAGGCCTTATGAAATAAAAATGCCCTATTTTATATCAAATGAACTAGTATTGCTTCAATTTCATTTTGACAAGAATATAAAGTCTTTAACTTCAAGAACGCACATGTACACAGTATAAATGCAAAGCAAAATATAAAAAAATATATGAAAACAAGTTTCTTTTATGCATTACACAACCTCGCGTTCAGTGACTGTGATGTCACCTGTGGCAATGTTAACACATTGGAGAGACAATAAATGAAATAACAGAATATAAATTTATAATTATGGATACTTTAAAAAATTATTCTAAATGTCTCTGATTACCTTACGTTTCCTTTAGGTTATTGTGAAATCACAAAGGCAAAATTGCCGAACGAGGCACGCATGAACGAACTCCTTTCGAAGGGTGGGGTCTACAAGAGAGCTGGTCTTACGTCAGCTCAGTGCCGCCTGGGGTGGGGCCCACGCGGCAGGAAGCGAACGATGAGAAGAATGGAATGATTAACACCGATTGGACGATTTAGAGGACTGATGATGTTAGAGGAACAAGATGATGAAATTTAAAAACTGGTGATGATGAGCGATGTTGAAAGACTAACTTGTTCAGTTTTGATAGCAAAACTGCAACTACTTATAATAAACAAATTGCGGTTCTAATTGCCTCGGTCTGAGGGGGAAACATTTGCTGCAGGATATTGTGAAAATATTCTAATTTGTGGAAATAATGGAAAAAAATCAACCCATTTTGTGAAAATATGGAACATAATCTAATGTCATTTAAATTAACTGTCCCTGTGTTAGAAAACTGCTAAAGTTGTTAACTCCAAATGTGTTTAGTAAATCTGATTTTTAATTCTGTAAAAACATATGATCTATACAATACAACACAATACAAACAATAGTAAGTTATTTGTATAAATAAATCTAAACAAATTAATAAATAGATAATTTACCAGTTGTTCTAAGCGCTTTATAACTTAATATTATACAATAGTAAGTTATATGGCATAGAGTTATGTATTATGTATGTATTATGTATTATGGTTTACTGCAAGTCCGGTTCTTGTCTCCCCTCCCCCCCCCGCAAAAAAAAAATATATATATATATGCCTAAATCCTTCGGTTAGGCGAACCCCAACAATTGGGTTTATTCCGTCACAATAGAAATTGTGCGTTCAGGCGAAGAAAATGTACGTTAGGGCGAAGGTTGAACAATGGAAGCAGACAAAAGAATTCGCCTTTCTGTACTATATTGATAATCCACATAATAATGTTGAATATGTATTCATTACGTATCAGATGTTCAGCTTTCTTGTGAAGGTACTGAATTCTATGTTTTAAGTTTGTACTTAGATTCCATGTATTGTGTGTTTTGTTTGGTTTAGATAATGCCTATTTTTTGTGTAATTCTATTTTTGGCTTCCACATTCCGTCTTTTTTATCGTAGTATATTTGCTCTAAGTAGATAGTGAAAATGAAATGTAAAGTTTGCCTATGAGCTTAGAATAGATGCAAGTGAAATTTCATGTCGCGCTTGTTTCGAGAGGTGATGTATCGTGCATTGGCGTAAATCCGTGACG
>JZLH01S0006334.1:3888-23380 GCA_001188425.1 Eucidaris tribuloides | reverse complement strand
AAGATGGCGTCACGCCCTTACCTCGAATTGAAGGCAGCTCGTAGAGTGAAACCCTCTGATCACTGTTTGAGACTCAAATCAGAACTCTCACAAAAACAGTTGTTGACGTTTAGTCTGTATATTCTTCGGGAGTCACGATGTAGGTTTGCGTGGACGTTCCTGCACGTACTTGAGGGAGCAATGTTGGTTTCGAATCAGGGCACTGTAAACTGTGTTTAATCTTCTAAAACTCGTGAGTCTTAAACACCATGAACACAGACTTTATTTGCCAATTGAACTTCAGTGGTAAAAAGCTGCCGGTAAAAACCTTTCCTATCACAAGTCAATCAGTGTGAGTACGATACTGGTTGTCTACGTATAGATACTATGAATAAAAGGTTTAAAAGTCTGTATGATTTCTTGCCAGTATTTTTACAAAGACGCCAAACATGAGTCGAAAATTAATGACCAAAAACAGTTTTTCCTGATCAGGTTGCAGTACATCTTCATGTCCGTTTAAGTGATGCGTAATATTCTTCCAGACATAAAATGTATCAAAAGTGGACCGAGCAGCAATTTTTATCAACCATATAATTATGTGTGGAAAGCATAATCTTCTGGAACAGATTCTACAATCTTTCATTGTATGCTTTCACTCCCGACATAGTGAGTGACAGATGATTATTGAAAGTCAACTGCACACGTATAGAACGATTTGATATTTATTAGAAACTTTGACATCAGAGTTATAAACACAATGTACATATATTGACAACCAGGCGCGGTTCTAGAGCGGAGACTTTAGGGGGGCTACTGGGGGCTTCATTCGCGGCCAAATCCTAGGTCCAAATTTCTCGGTCATCCCAGCCGCAGAAAAATCGCTCGGGGGGGGGGGGAGGGGTAGGGACGAATTTTTTTTAGTCCAAATCCGAGGTTCAAAGTTTTTCAAGGTCAGTCCAGTCGGCGAAAATTCGTTCATTTATCTTTTCTAAAGGTGGGTGTTTTCCATGCAGGAAAATGAGTGTTTTTCGGGAAAAGGGGCCGTAAACACCCATTTTTGCAAAAGGGGTTTCTTTAACACCCCCTCGGTATGCATATGGTGAACTGAATAATGCTGGTCAGAGCACATGATGTATCAAACTGGTTACGGATAATATAAGCATAATTAACTTTAATACATATCGCCAAATGATTGATATGTCTCTTTCACAGCAGAAAAAAAATATTCGCACTTATGCTAAGCAAATTGAGCTTGCAACAGAAATGAATTCTACATGCATATTATTTCCCCAATATCAAATAAAGATGCTAGTCAACATTATTTGATATGTGTCCTGTGTATCGGAAGTAGATTATTGAAAGTGTCAGTGGAGAATACTCTCTTAAAAAAAAAACACTATATATTAAAATTGTTCACTTTTTGACATTTACTCCTTAAAGATTATGTCAGGGATGTGCAAGTCCATTACTTCCCTTCATTATCAATACCAAACGGTAGTTTAGTACTTACAAATGGTGTGTTGAAAGTTTGAGATCCATACGTCATGAATTTGTTGTTTTATGAGAAAAACTAATAACGGCATGTTACCAGAATGCTGTTCTTTCCGCGAGTTTAAATTTTGCTCAAATTGCGAATCAAGGTTATGTGTACCGTCGCAAGATCAGCGGAGCGCACTGATTGGTTAAACGGGCTAACCTCTGCGCGACTTTCGGCTAACGGCTGATGCGACATATTTTGGAAGCGGCCCGTGGCACGTCTTGATCGCTCACGGCATTTTTTTTAAAAAGACGTCAGAGTCATTGGAAAAAGGATGAAGTTTAACCGTTCCAGATTTTCATACTAGTATTTATTTATATTAAGCTCACATTGAGAATATGATTTCAGCTGATTTCATTCATATTAGAAATATTTTTTGACGTAAAAATCAATGACACCGCATCTTGTAAAGGCAGGGCAATCGATCTTTTGGCATCACCTAAAAATTACATTGTGTAACATAGCAATGGCACTTTAGAAGTACATACCATCTGGAACCCTTAGCAAAATATAGGACTCGGAAACTCAGTTTAGTGGAATTATAGTAACCGTGACTCCTGATTTGATTTTTTTTTTGCTCCGCAAAAGAAAAATTCCTGAACCATAGCACTGTACAGAACAGCCTAGACGGCTATTGTTTTTCTTCTCCATTTTTTCAAATTCTAGGTAATTACTGGACGCCCCAGATTTCACCATACCGACATGCCCTTCATTAATAGCCTAAAGGCCATGGGTTATCTTTTCCTGGTCCTGCGGGAATGTTTTGCCATGAGATCCACTGCCTTTAAAGAGTGAACAATTTCACTCATTTTTTAAACAGAGTAGATCAAGTAAAATAAACATAAACATGATGATCGTTATTGTAGAATATTACCTGTTGTATTTACTTATCAACCAATAGGTGAAATAATTGCATTAGTACTAATGCCATCATGCAGATGCAGAAAACCAAACTATCTATGCGTAAATGCATACTACAGAGTAATATCTCGTTATTTGCCTTATCGACACATTATGATACTCAACCTTCAATCCAATTAGTTACTTATAATAATGGTGACATGGTAATGAAAACATTGTTGTAATCGGAAGATTCCATTATCCTTTTGTTCGATATCAAGTGCATGGGTTGATTTTTCTAACGGGTCGGCGAAAATGGACTTTAAACTTTGTCGTCAATTAATTGTACACCCTATTTGTTCGAGTGACATTTGACGCATTGCGGATTATTCATATTGATATAATTACTGGGAGACTGATTTTTACCACTTATACACCAATAGACTCGTTTTGTTACTACGATACAATGCGTTAAAACGTTTCATTTATACATTTATTGATCTTTCCGTAATTTGCATAATTTTCCATCCACAGAACAGAGAAGATTCACTAACGATAATCGCAAAATTGTAATCCTGTACATTTATCTTTATCTGATTCTATATTTCATTAAATTAATGGCAAAACCTGGACAAAGACATCATTTCGACAGCAAGTGGAATTTTCTCTATTTTCAAGCATGTTTACTTCTACAGATGTTTTCTTCCGTATCAACTCAAGGTGAGTACTGTATAACAAGATAACTTATGCATTTCTAGAAAATTACTTGATTACTGGATATATTTATGGTATACGTAGTCCCATTCATAGATATTTATGTATGTAAGACTGGCATGCTAAACCTTGGGTTGTGATATTATTTATTAATATAACATGTTTACTTGTCATCGTTTCAACCATTTAATCAATACAACTCTACCTTTGTAAAAGCAGCAGAAGTTTTTTGTTGTTCTCTTCCAACGTTTCTAAGAAAGACATTGTGTTCGTGTATAGTATTCATAAAAAAAAAAAGATTATTGAAACGTATACCCAGGGCGTAGGCTGGGGGTGCACTGGGTGCACGTGCAGCCCCCCCCCCCCCCCCGCAGAGCCATAGGAGTTCAGCTCTAATAGCAAAAAAGAAATTTGCACCACCTTTTTTTGCTTTCAACGCCTGATTTTCTCAACTTTAGTTCCCTCTCCCTAAGATGTGCACCTCCCTGTTCCACCTCCCCGAGATGTGCACCTCCCCAAGCCCAAACCAGCCTACGCCCTTGTATACCTTTAACTAGAAAGACAGATTCCTATTAAAAGTGGGGTGCTATTAAATTTATAGCATTAAAGGTCCACTGTCAAGTGTCAAATTAATCACAGAGGGGATGTGAGCTTGTCTTAGAAAACAGGCAAATATTCACGATTATGGACTGTTGCCGTGCCATAGTCTACATATTGCTGTAGGAAAAATAAATGTTGTATTTTACCACACTGCCATGGCTATATCCGATGCATTATTGGTATCGTTTGTGTCCCACTTCATAATCTAATTTAAGTCAAAGGGGGCGTTGTTCCATTCTCTCATGACAGTGGGCCTTTCAGAAATATAATTGTCAAAGCTCACGTTCACTTACCTTTTCATCATTTAATTATTTATTATGTAAAAAAAAAGACTTTCGATAATATCAATGATACATTTAGTCATATAGTGTATGCATATGTTATTTTTTCATGAATATTGTTAGAAGCTGTAATAACCGTCATTTCGACAATCAATTTTTTACCTGATTTACAGACTGGCCGTTTTGGGCATAATGTTACAATATGTAGGTAAAATTCGTTATGTGTTGCATGGGAGTCCACAAAATGTATGCCGGAAAGAACACAATGTCGTCACAGTGTGTTCACACAGTGATCACAGTGTCACTCTGTGAAAATGGGCCAAATCCACAGAGTGGCTAGGAAAACACAGGGTCGTCACAGTGTGACCTCTAAGAGCACACAATGATCACAGTGTCACACTGTGAAAACGGACCAAATTCACATAGTGCCACATTGTGTTCACACTCTTGTCACATTGTAAACACACTGTGGACAACATTGTGCTTTTTCTGGTAGGGCATCCCAATGCAAACAAATAAAGAGGACGATAATGGTAGGAAACAGAAATTAGTGCAATCTTTATTACTCATTTTCAGTCTAAACAATAATGGTACAGTTGAAGAAATGTTAATTGACGTTTCGTAATAGGCACAATTTTTAATATGAATCTCATTAATGGAAAATACACACTCTCTGATTTGGACGCATGGCTACTTGTCTTACATGTATGTACAGCACTACTAAGCAAACCACACATCGTAAATTGGATGTAATGGGAAAATTATTGGTACAAAAGAGAGAAATGGTCAAATCAATGTGCCAAGATAAATTTGGTTCGAAATCAAGGATAATTACATCAGGTGTAATTTAGCGTCTTCATTAATCGTTTATCCTGTAGTCATACGCGTACGCAGGGGGGGGGGGTGTTTGGGGTGTTCGAACACCCCCCTTTGGCAAAAAATCCTTTGCAAAATCCTACGTACGCGTATACCTGTAGTTAGTACGGTAGGCTATATTAAATACGGACCAAGTGGATTGAACCATTCAGAATACAGTGTTTCTCTTATGAATATCGTTCAAAATTTCTCATATTCTCATATACTTAGTTGTGATTTGACTGACAAGTTACTGTCCATGTAGATTATGTAGATTATGTTGATCATCCTGTGCACTAATCATAGTATGTCAGGTTGTTAATTCGTCGCCCGGCTGGCAGAAGGTCGTTAACAAATGCTCTAAGCAGAAGGGCGTTAACAGTAAATTGCTTGTAACGTGACAACCGTTGGCTTATTTCACGTGAAAATAAAGTATTGTGATCTTTTAGATCCTTCTATCAGTACGTAAGACGAAAATATGGAATAAGCCTATGGGTTTCAAATTAGAGGCAATTTACTGTTAACGCACTTCTGCTTAGAGCATTTGCTAACGACCTTCTGCCAGCCGGACTGTTAACGCCCTTTTGCTCAGAACATTTGCTAACGCCCTTCTGCCAGCCGGGCGACAAATTACTCAGTCCTACCTTCTGTTTGCAGTGATTGAATTGCGTCGGGTGGACAAATTGTCGGGGTTGCGATATCACTCGGCTTGGTCAAACATGAGTCGGCAACAATGGGTATAGTCGGCGACAAAAAAAAATCTAATAAGACTAGGGAAAGCTTGGTATCAATAAACTTTGAGGAAGACATAGCGATACCTAAGCACCATGTGCTAGCACACGGTGCCATTTTTCTGAGACAGATTTTTTTTCATGCCTCAATTAACTCTTTACAGTCACGCTGGATTTATTCTGAGGGGGTAAAACTGACAATTGCTGTTTTCATATTTTCTCTTAATTTTGCTCTCTTTATTGTGGCATTGAAAATGGTATTTTCTATAGATGTAAAGGAGAAAAATAATAAGATGTATTATCATTGTTCAACGAATGTGCACATATGTAACATTAGCACGCAAAGGGTTAAACAACAATGCCTTCATGCTTGACATGCTCTCCATCGACAATTATTGTTCTCCTTGAAAATGCTTATGTCTAACACTTACCCTAACACTAACCTTCTCACTTCACCAGGCTAAGTTCATCCACTGTTGCCCTCTTCATGATCTCTCCATGTCTTCCTGTTTTGGGCCAGTCTTGTCCAGTACGTGCTGCCCATGTATGATGCAATACTCACCCCCCCCCCCCCCGATCTACATTTTGTCTTCCTCTAAACCTTTCCTGTCTTTGGTATCCATTCTGTGGCCCTTTTTGACCTTCTGTCTTTTCTCCTCATTAGGTTACCTGCCCGTCCCCATGTTTTGCTTCTTTCACCTTTTCTGTGATATCTTTAGCATGTGTTTGTCTTCTTATTTCTGTATTTCTTATCTTGTCCCTCATTGAAATGTAAGCATTTTTATTTCATTTTATTTATTCATTTATTTATTTATTTATTTATTTATTCATTCATTCATTCATTCATTCATTTATTTATTTATTTATTTATTTATTTATTTATTCATTTATTTATTTATTTACTTATTTATGTATTTATGTATTTATTTATGTATTTATTTATGTATTTATTTATGTATTTATTTATTTATTTTTTATTTATTTATTTATTTATTTGAGCAATATTCTAATAAGGCACCCTTTTAACAAATATGTCAGTATCAAAAAGGGGCCCTGTGCATACAAACAATACAAGTCTGATAAAACATAAAGTTATACATATACATACAAATATAAATACATAAGGCATGGCTGCATTGAGACATATAACCACAAATATCAAAACAAACTTTCCCAAATGTCATACAAGATACTATCCTTAATTTTATCGTGTTTACTTGGTGTGGTTTTGTACTGACTCGTACTAATTGAAGTTATCAGTTTTATAACCACATGAATATCTAGATACAGATGTATTTGAAGACATTAGTTCCAAAAGGCGCTAAATCCATTTTGCACCAAAAATGAGTTATTGACATCAACACATATGCCACCAACCTAACTAGTGATAGTATAACATTTGAAGCCAAATTACTCGATCAAGTACAGAATATCTCAAGTTTTATTTTTATTTGTCTATAAGCGTGTGTACAAACTCCAGCCAAGAAACACATTTTTTCCAAAGTTACTAAAGTGGTTTTAGCGCCTTTTAGAACTAAGCTCTTCATTTATCAACCCCGTCAATATTGAACTGTGGATAAGTTATTCATTAACGAATACCCTTGAACCTTTGTTATTGCAATAGTCATATGGTCAAATTACAAAAGATAATGTTTACTGATAAGACCCGGTCTCCCGTCATTTAGTTGGCGTTAATAATACCATATGATATCCGTTTCTTCTTAAATCCATTTATGCTTGAGTTGACTTAAACAAATTCCATTTCAAATAAATGTTTTAGAAGGATTATCTTTACATTGTAAGCATCAAGCTTCAATGAATTTTTCCTGCTACATTAATAAAACATTGCCATATATTTCTTCCTTGTGTGATCTCATTATCGAAAGCGTAATACGCATGTGTTATGTATTATGTAAATACAACAACGCATATAAACTTCTTATTAGTTTCATCTAACCCCTATAATTTCATCAGCAAAAAAAAAATTGATTTCGCATAAACAATCGGTGGGGATTACATCAAATTAAATTTTTCGCACCATCTTCCAATACTAAGGTCTCAAAATCTCATCCAGATCCTAGTAATACGCCTGATTGTATATCTAACCATATTTTGCTGAGAGAAACTTGAACTTTGTATCCAATTATACTACTAGGTATTCTGTTCAGATACTTATCAATGGTACCCCCAGAGGTAAAATGAAGGGCATCTCCAACCTCCCCCCCCCCTTATTAAAAAAAGGGGGGAACAGGTAAGAAAATAGGGGAGACTAGCGGGTGAGAAAAAGAAAAACAATCATGAAATTATGGAGTGAATTTTAAGAAAAGGAAAACCCAGATTCATTCCCAAATCTCACAAAAACGAATAAAAGATGTTCAAACAATGATATCAGGGGATGATAACATAATCATTATACTGTTTTGACGTCAATTTGTCATTCATATTTGGTCACAGCTCAATCATCAGTTTTGTAAAACATGTTAAAATTGCCTTTGTCAGAGATTTAAAGGCAGCACGTCTCGTGCCTGAAAATTAACATTGAGTCAACAAACCGGTATATCGAACAAAATGCCATTCTAAGAACCTTTAACACAATATTGGAGCTAGAAACTCAGTTTAAGTTGAATTATAGAGACCGTTGGACTTTGATTTGAATTGTCTCGTGGGGACAAAATACCCAGTCTAGGACAAGCACTATGCGGGCAGTTGGTTGAGGAGCATTTTTTCAAATTCTAAGTAATTACTAATCTTCAGATTTCACAGACAGGTCCTCCAATGGCACGGGTGATGCTTTGCTCTGCTGCGGGAGGGGTAAGCAGTGTGCATACATGACATGTTGCTAAATTTTATGTGAAAGGTTTTGAAAATGTCACCTTCAACTACAGCTACAGCGTATCTCAATAAAAAAAAATTGTGCAAGTAAACAGCGCCCTCTTTAGGAATTAAAAAGTCCTGTTATGACATGATTCTTACGTACACATGAATGGTAGAGTCTTAGCTTTTAAATACTGTTTGTTCTGTTCAATTTCCTTGTTTTAATCTCATGATATGTTTTGTTAACGATAAAAGGGTAAAATCATAATTGTGCCACTTTTACTATAGGGCTGTAAATATACGATAGCATCACACCTTCAAGATCAATACAATTACATACCAGGCAATTGTTACGAAATTATTTCTTATCCTACAAGGGAATGTTCTATTGGCTATTTTGGACAGGTATGTATATATAACATTCTATTAATTTTTTTTAAACGTGGCACAAAATGTTTTTCATGAATTTGATTTTATGAAGGAACTCCTGATAAACGTGATGCTGCCATTGATTTACATGTACAGTGTTGGCATAATTTTGTTATTTGGAAGCTTATGCCCAAAGGCCATTATCACACCAATAACAGATTCTGAATGTCTTTTTTTTATTAATTAATTAAAAATCTCGGGGGTACCCAAGATTTTTGACATTTTACAGTATAGCGTCCTCAGCGTTGATAAGGTGTTATTGTAATCTGTATTATACCTCAAGGGTACACGGCACCTTTCCAGGGGCCCATAGAAACATATGTTAAATGCAGCAACTTCAAAGCACTCTCAAAATTTAATCGAAAAGTAGATTTTTCTTAAATCGAAGCAGGTGAAGGGAAATTATGTCTGCTTTCCAATAAAAAACATGATTTGTGATGTTTTCCAGCTCTAAAAAAAGTTAAGCGCCTCGGTTCAAGACTAACCATGCAGAACCTCTGCTAAATGCCCAAAATAGCCAACTTGTAACATTGCACTAAAAAAATCACTAAAAATACTACAACCCTCATTTCTCCAACTTGTGCACACCTGTAGAAGCTATAGTCCTCGCTTAATATATCAGACCGCAAAATATGGTAATTTTCCACTCTGCTTATTTTTAAAGATTTTTTTAGTGCATCCAGGCAATGACCTCATCATTGTACTGCCTTCCCGGTAGGCATTGCGCCGATTGGAATTGTGACGTGCGCCCTCAACTGAAAGATCAGAGTCTGAGCTTTCTGCTGAGGTATAATCACTGATCTCCCCACTAACAGTGGGGATCAGTGGGTATAATACAGATTACCTTAACACCTTATCAACGTTGAGCACGCTACAATGTAAAATTTAGTCGAAAATCTTGGGTCCCCCTCCCCCGAGATTTTTCATTAATTATTATTTTTTTTTAAAAGATATTCAGAATCTGTTATTGGTGTGATATGACCTTTGGGCATAAAGCTTTCAAATAACAAAAAAGGCCAAAACTAAACTTGCGAGTTGAACAGAACAAACAGCATTTGAGCAAAGACTGTGCTCTTGACGTTGATGTAAGAATCATGTCAAAACAGTATTCCCAAGGACGGTGTTTTTCACTTGCACATTTTTTTAGACAAGCATTACATCAACTTGGGCAAGAAAGATTTGACGTATTCTGCAAAATTCATAGCTGAGCAGACATCAGTTACCGAATCTGAATGACCATGAACCACACGAAAGTATTAAAAATGATTATGTTATCAATTTTGGGGATCAGTTTTAAGATATTTCTTTCGAGTTTGCGAGAGTTGGGATTGAATCATCTTTTCTTTTCACCTCGCGCGGCATTCTTGTCTTCACCCAAGGAAAGTTATTGGCCCTTATTTACAATAGTACCCGTCCGTTTAGTGGTGGTGATCCCCTCCCTAAATAGAATCTCAATCCCACACCTTCTACCTGAAATTTCTTGAATATTTTCATGAAACAGATGTTCTATCACGTGTGTCTTTACTTTCCAAACCATGTCTTACCTTCAGAGATTCGCTCATCCGTTTGCACAGGAAACCCTTTCAGAGAATATCGTTCCTTACAGAACCATATAAGTTCTAAACTTGCAATAGGTCGAGACCACTCTGTAAGGAAATCTAACGTGAACTGTTGTCCCGTGAGAGATATTTCCGATAAAACGTTATGTTTGCTAAGTCAAAACGCTATAATCCAAGCTCTTCCGTGACATTGTATTAATAAGGATCATTTTTTTATGTTATGGCGCCAGATTCCCTATTCAGAATTATATCACTCAAAGAATAACATTTCAGTAATTGTCGAGTGCTGGGCGTCAAATATCTGGGAGAAACTTCTACGCCTTCATGCCGACAACAGACTTTAACAATAAATTTGTTCAGAAATGTCCAGTGTGTAAGTGTCAGTGTGTAAAGAACAGATGTAATTCGCACTAGCTTCTAAAACAAATCAGATATAAACTCAAATTACGCATTTAGTGAAGCCCCCAACACCATGCATGGCATTTACGTTTATATTAAGTGGTCCTTAGCTATTGCAGTAACATAAGGTAGATTTACTGAAGTCATTAATTTTTGTCCCTTATTACAATTGGTAACTTCCATTGATCAATGGGTGTGAGTCTTGTATTGTTTACTACACTCGCTCTAATCATATTATCTTTAATTGATTATTTGTTTATTTGTGTATTTGTGTATTTATTTATTTATTTATCTATTTATTTATCTGTCTATCTATTTAGTAGGTATTTTGTTGTATCAACTTATTATTTATCAATTCACTTATTCACTTCCTGGTTACCTGTTGTATTTACTTTCAGAGGAGGGTGACATACGTCTTATGGGTTCGTCCGACCCTTACGAAGGACGCGTAGAATTCTACCATAACGGTCAGTGGGGAACGATATGCGACAGCCATTGGACAAAAAGTGAAGCGATGGTAAGTGTCAAAAAGACTTCAATGAAATGCACCTTCCATCCCAATATACTGTATATGCATCTTATATGCAAACAATTATATTGAGCACCTGCAGAATAAGACAATGTTGACAAAACTGCTCTCAAACTCATCTATCAATTGCGGGCATTCTAAAAAAAAACGACACCTTGGTGTACGATAGAGAATATAAAAACATTCAATCTCTCCTTTCATGAAATTTGAACACAAATGTATATTATTTTGGGACAAGGTAAACTGTGGATATTGTATCACCAGGACAATGACGGATTTTTTTTTATTGCATCCTACAAATATTTGGTACGTAATGATATGAAATGATTCCTGCTATATTGTCAATTTTCTTTGCTTTTCACCCAGAATGTTAGTGAAAGGATTTGGTATATGTGTAATCAAATTGTATTTGTTATGCATTCCAATTAAATCCCTTATGTTTATCTATAGTAATAGTTACATTAGAAGTAACCTTACGATTTTTATTTTTCCTCTTTTTTCTTCTTCTTCTTCTTCTTCTTCTTCTTCTTCTTCTTCTTCTTCTTCTTCTTCTTCTTCTTCTTCTTCTTCTTCTTCTTCGCCCTCTTCTTTTTCTCTTCTTCTACTCTTTATTGTTGTTATTTTATTGTTGTTATTATTATCATCATTATTATTATTATCATCATCATTACAACATTAAAAGCCACCAAAGGGGGAATCCACACAATAGGTTTATTCCGTCACAATAGGGAGGAGAGCGTTAAGGCGAAAAAAGTGTACTTTGAGGGGAATCGAAAGAATTGGCCGAGAACAAAAGAATTCGCCCTAAGGTAGAAATTAGAGTTATAACAATTAATATTGTTGTTATTATTATTATTATTATTATTATTATTATTATTATTATTATTATTATTATTATTATTATTATTATTACTACTACTACTACTACTACTACTACTACTATACTACTACTTCTACTACTACTGCTGCTGCTGCTACTATCATCATCATCATTAGGTTGCGTGTCGACAATTGGGCTTGGGTGATGGTACGGCGTATAGTAATGCTTACTTCGGTCAAGGAACTGGTCCCATCTGGAACGACTATATCAGCTGTCGCGGGGACGAAAGTCGTCTCGATGACTGCATCTCATACGCCGTTCACGAACCCGGAGAGGTGTACACATGCAGATGATGCCGGTGTTGGCTGTCTAGATACAGGTAACTCTCCGTCACTAATTGTGGGGGATGTTCTAATACGTTCCCTTATAAAAATGAATTATATTTTTACCATGGTAATACCATGGTTTACCATTGTCTTACCATGGTTTTACCGTGGTGGTAGTACCATAGTAGTACCATGGTAATACCATGGTAAAAATTGGGTAACTTGAGTTGTCATCTTTGGTTTCATATGGGACAATAAACACCACTGTCCAAAATGGACCTGGGTCGTTCTTATATTCAGATGCTCAATTTCCCCTGGACAATTACCTCAGGACAATAGTCCTTTTGGTAAGGGTCCTGGGGTAATTACCTGGGTGGTAATTGTTTGGGGGGTAATTGTCCTGTTAGGGTAATTTTCCTAATATGATATTTATCCGGGCGTAATTATGTGGATACGTGGTACTAACGACATATCATATTTCAGATTGGCACTTTCATCTATAGTATCGGGAAAGATTGATTGAGTTCAGTTTTTTTATCGTGTAAAAGAAAGTCACATTTTGGGGGACCACGGATGGAGGCAATAGGCTTGGCTTATATCCAAGTTAATTTTTCAGAGTGACGTAACATTTCTAGCCAAAAATCTAGATACAAATCCATTCTTAAGCACCAGTTATCCCCCCAAACTACAGTCAAATTTCACGAATTTAACATTCCTAATCACCTGTCCCGATAACGTACGTCCAATCATGTCAGTAGGGTCTAAATGACAGTTTCATAATATTGGGCAATTATTAAAGCCCATGTATAGTTTTAATAAATGGTAAAAAATGAAGTTTGTTGCTATCATGTTTTGGGGTTTTTTTTAAAATAGACCTTCATGATCTATTATTGGCCTGAAAAGTGCTCGCTCTGAAAGTGCTCCTTTTTTTTTAGATACTAATCAAAATGAAAACAAAAATATCAGGGGTTGGGGCGACATTTCCCATAGGTTATGTGCATATCACTAGATGTTCTCCTATAATTTAAACATTATAATTTGTCATTATAAACAATTTAATTTCAGTGGATTCGATGTTGTTTTCTGATGTCTGGGGTGACAATAGAATACTGTGTGACAGATTGACGAAAAAGTTGTCTGATCAACCAAAACTATACTCGGGCTTTAAACTAGTGATATCAATTGTTACTCTCTTCCACTAATTATAACTGCAGACTTATACACTCCAATGGAAATTGCTGCCATCCTGTTGGGCTGTGTGATATTAGCGTGTCTACTCTGCTGCTGCATACAAAGCTGTTGCTGTAGAAGAGATTCTGAAGGACAGCAACGAGCTCAGGACACCAACCGCTCCAGCCCGGGAAGCGCGAGCATGACCCCACCGCCACCCTTCCCCGACAGCCGCCTGACATATTCTGTCGTGAACAATTCCGTCTCATCAAATTCCGTCTTCGCAAATAACGCTCAACCACATCCAGTGATGCTGGAACCGCCACCATCTTATGAGGTGGTGATGTCTATGAAGGCAGCGGAGAGTGCATCTCCTAGTTCGTAGATCTGACTACAGTGGCGACCGAAGTATCGTCACGTTCCAAATCATGAAACGCTCTTCAAACGCGATGAAACGCAAAGCCAGCGTAGTAAATGCGGGTCTTGCGCTTTTTGAAACGAATTCGATTCTGGAATCGCGTTCGCACGCGTTCGGAGCGTGATGATACTTTTGGTCGCCACTGTATCTCTGTCCTCCCAGTCGTGATCTTTTCTTCCTACGATTCTTTTTTTTATCCCTGGCCTTGGCGGCACTGACGATAGCGAACGATAGCCATCAATCTTTATCTCTGACGGAACACACTATCGACTTCATGACATGAATACTGCCCCCATGACAAAAGGGCATAACTGACATTTTCGTGTTTTGGAGATATTGAGCAAAATATATTTTGTTCAACACGTAAAGCCCTATTCAGTGTCATTTTAACAAGCAGATTATGAGACAAAGGGACACTTCTAATTAATAGTTTTTTGTTCTGCATGTTAATCATGATGTACAGAGTCCCCTACACTATATAACTCAATTTTGAAAAACAAAAGTGTCAGTTATGCCCTTTTGTCACGGGGGCAGAATACTTTGTACACTTTATAAAGCAAAAGAACCCAAACCCGACTTCGAATTCATAAAACTGCAAAACCGGGGTTCTGGACAGCACGCTCTTATTGCCCAATAGAGCCACGGGAGGCAACGGTGAAAGTGCTGTTTTTCAGACTCAAAGTGACCGAACTTTGGCGGTTTGGTGAGTGATAATAATTCATTCCTAGGTTGGTGAAATAGCGCTCTCTATCGTCAGTGGCACAAAGCCAGGGACAAAAAAATCGCAGAGGAAAACAAAACTCCCCCTCCCGGTTTCATCTCTTTATGCCCATGTTCCATTGTATGCGACGTGTGATCCGAAGTTATTATCATAAATTAGTGCTTAAAATGAAAATGTATGAGTGCATGGTTTCGCTGTACACATTTTCCCCGTGGTATGCAGCTTTTAGCCTGTGTTACAATATACATGGTCTACCTGCTGCTTACATCCTTCGCTTGTCCGGCAGAAGGGCCTGAACAGTAACTACTCTGTAATTTGAAGAAAAAAATGCCTTATTTGATATTTGCACTAAACAAACTCACAGCAGGATCTAAAAATATCACACTACTTGGATTTCATGTGAAAGGAGCCAATGGTTTTCAAGTTAGAGGCAATTAAAGGTTAACGCCCTTCTGCCAGGAATATTTGCTACGGCCCTTCTGCCGGACAATCGACACTTTATTCAAGTGTGATATTTATTCAGACAATCTTACTAGTTGCTAGTGGCAGCATGACTCTAAAGTTTGTGTTCTACGATGTTTATTTGTCTATTTAAGCACTATTAGTCATCAAACTTTGGCCTTTTTTTAAATTGAACTCTCCACAACTGCACAATGTCTGTAATTGGTCAATGGACACCCATTCATCCGAAACCAAATTCTGCCCAAGTGTGACAACCGTTGTAGATAAGAAATTGCTTTTAAAAACACATTAATTTATTCTAAGGCAGCTGAGTAGCGTATATTGTCTGGTATAAGGGTATATCACTTAGATTCCATTGAATGTGACTGTGATCGTTGGTTCCTTACTTGAAATCTATTTGTAATTTTTCTGTGTGTAATTTTAAATCAATTTTGTCTATACAGCGTGGCCCAAAAAGAATGCTACACATGCGATCGTTATTTTCTTCAACATCATCCACAAAATGTTATTGGTGATTATTTCATGGGTTAGAACATTCTTTTTCCAACAAAATGATACCATGATCATTGATTTTGATTAAGGCGTTTGGATTCAAGGGCTATTTTTCTGAGGCAATGTAACTTCTTAAATTTGCTATTTTTTTCAACTCCAGCAATCATCAGAACATATTTCAATCAAATATTTTCGTGTAACGACTTGCCATAGAATGGGCTGCACTATCCAGGTGCAATGACAATGTAAGCCATACCTTACCATTGTCTTCCGTATCAAAGTGAGGCATTCCAGTCGTCTGTCTCCCCGCTTATTCTATGACAAGCTGTTCCGTGAGAATATTTTGGTGTTCCCAGGTTCGCTGGAATTGAGAAAGAAACAAATTTCGGAAATTACATTGCCTCAGAAAAATGGCCCTAGGATCCAAACGCCTTACTCGAAATCAATCATCATGATATCATTTTGTCGGAAAAAGAATGTTCTAACAAATGAAATAACAATTAATGGCATTTTCTTCATGATGTTGAAGAAATTAACGATCGTATGTGTAACATTCTTTCTGGGCCACCCTATAATCGTGCCAGTCTTAATATTCGGAGTATTACTATCTTTTATATTGGGAATTGTATTATATGTCAAGATGTATAATGTTTAGGCTAAAATTTGGTAATAAAAAAATATCATAATCGATGTGAAATAATTTTATCAGCTGCAGTTTGGACAGCAATGAAACCCGTATATCTCTGTATCTATAATTTATCAATTTTCTATAAATTTCGATCTGAGTTACATGATCAATGGTTTTGTATTTTCATATAAAAAAAAAGACATATGCAACCTTTGCAAATTTGTAAAAATAGATGTGCAATAACGTATCTATTTCTGACTGAATGATTTACTGTTGAAATTCCAAAATGAAACGTTTATTATTGAAAAACATTAAAAATGTAACAAATTTGTCTTTTTTGTTTTGAAAATCCACTATATATCTACGTCTGACCTATCTATAACAATTCTCCTATTTTAGATAAATTACTTGGTGCAGCATAAGTCAATTTTAGTAAACCCACATGAAAGTAACCTGTAAATGAAAGGAAATCCTCGGTCAGGGCACCGTTTTAGGAAAGTTCTCCGTTCCGACAAGTTGTCAGACTCTGACTACAGTGTGTCTAAAAAAAAATTGTGCAAGTGAAACCCCCCCCCCCTCTTTGACAATTAGAAAATACTCTTCTGAAATGATGCTTACGTCAACGTCAAGTGCATAGTCTTAGCTTTCAAATACCGTTAGTTGTGTTTAATTGCTTATCTTAATCTTGAGATATGTTAATTTGAATAAGAAAGGTTAAGATCGCAAAAGTCCCGATTAAAAGTGACACAATTGTGATGCACCCTTTTATTGTTTCCAACATATCTCGAGAATAAAACAAGCAAATTTAACAGAACAAATGGCATTTGAAAGCTAAGACTTTGCTCTTGACGGTGATGTAAGCATAATGTCACCAGAATATTTTCTAATTGCCGAAGAGGGCGCTGTTTACTTGCAGAATTTTTAAGACATGCTGCAGCACGACTCAAAAAATTGTTCAAGTGAAAAGTGCCCTCTTTGACAGTTAGAAAATACTGCTGTGACACATGTTTACGTTAACATCAAGGGCAAAGTCTTAGCTTTCAAATGCTGTTTGTTTTGTTCAATTTGCTTGTTTTGATCTCGGGATATCTAGTAAACAACAAAACGGTGGAATCACAAATGTGTCATTCTTACGGGAAGAGGGCCTGATGCTATATTGACTGTAGTAAAAGTGGCACATTTGTGATTTTACCTATTTGTTGTTAACTGAATATATCTCAGGATTAAAACAAGCAAACTAAACAGAACAAACGGCATTTGAAAGCTGAGACTATGCCCTTGATGGTGATGTAAGCATGACGCCACAAAATGTTTTCCTCATTACCTAAGAGGGCGCTTTTGACTTGCACAATTATTTTTGAGACACACTGTAGTTCAGTAAAATCCTTGGTTTTGATTGGCTTAGAAGTGCTGGGCACTGACTGTTACTATGGTAACTGTCAGAGCTGACAACTTTCATGAAACGGTCCCCAAAAAATATTGTTGACAGCTAACCTTCCAATGAAATAGTGGTATCAATCCCTCCTTGTTTGGGTGATCAAAACGGTCATTTTAAAAGTTATTGCGTATAACGGATTAAGTAATTAATCAAATTTTAAAACAAAAAGACAGTCCGAAACCATCTTACAGAAATTACACTGTAAATCCATCAATTTTCACGGATTTACCTTCTTTTTACTTTTGTCGTTACAGTCGTGCACGTCTTTGTTTCAAACAACATACATTGTTTCCTAATTGTGAGACATTTGGAAAATTTGTCAATTTTCACCTGATCCAATTGGCTCGTATTTGCCATAGAAAAAAGGCAATAGATAGATAGATAGATAGATAGATAGATAGATAGATAGATAGATAGATAGATAGATAGATAGATAGATAGATAGACGTAATAGACAAATATAAGTAAAGTAGATATATTCAAGAATTTGCTCTAATGCCTTTTGATTTTTTTTTTTTAGTTTACCTTTGACATGTCTATAGAATTAGAACTCCGATCTATCACGCTTTTGCTAAGGTGATGATCCTTTGTTTTCTTTTGTACTTGATTAATTTGATCAAGTATTTTTAAAGTATATTTATTCGAACAGTAGTCATAGATCTAATATCTATCCCAAGTTACGTGTATGTTTACGCCAAAGCCTATTTTACTTAATAACTGCATGTACCTCGCATTTTACTACAAATCATGTTATGTATATAATTATTTCATTTTTGTATATACGATGCTCATATTTAGCGGATATGTGGATATGAATAAGAAAATATATATATATATACTCTGGAATGGAATTGTATGATTTCACACATTTCTGTTTCTTTTTTTGTTTGACTGCAAATTATTTCATTTTCGTGTTCGTTTTGTTTTTTTACTTCGAAGTCTTTTTCACTATGTCCTGGGGTTGTCTCTCGAACAAGTTGCATGCCTGAATTTTCATGTGAGCAGCACGTTTAATTAAAATCATTTAGAACTATTTGAATAAAATAATTCTGGTCCTTCATTTTTTTCCACAAAGTTCATTTGGCAACTCCTGTTTCAATAAATAGCCAATCATCACTCTAAAACTGTACACAGGGATTGGCACATTTGCATTTTTTGTTACATGTTAGTAAACACCGTATCATATCAACAAATTCTTCTCCCAAATGCTTTAAACTATAAACTTTACCAAAAAAACAAAACACCTTTCCAACATTCTAAATCTAAACGGCTACTTTAGGTATAAAGTGTACAGTTCCCAATAAAATGACTTTTAAATCTCTCTCAGAATCGGGGAAATAATCAAAACGTGATCGATCCTTTAGCAAATTTCCTCACATGCCATGTACACACAGAAAAGTGTAGATTACATGAGCCTTATTCACCGTGAGGCGCTATTATTTTGTCTCCAGTAAACCCTTATAGATAAAACATAAATTAAAACATAAATTAAAATATAAATTACCGTTTTTGTTCATTGCTGCCGACATGACAGGCTCGAGTCCCCTCGCCTCCCCTGGTGAATTCGAACACAAATTTATTTATTCCAGGTCACTATAGCATACGTCGTCAGGGGAGGCAAATTTTTCATTCCAAATCCAAGGTCCAAATTTTTTTCCGGTCACGCCAACCGTCGATATACCGGATCAAGGGTCTTGAATTGTCGGGGTTGGGAAAATTTCGACTGCCTAAGTTTCCTCTTTCTGCGTTA
>JZLH01S0006331.1:42090-54970 GCA_001188425.1 Eucidaris tribuloides | reverse complement strand
TGAGACCGTGTCAATGGAACACAATGACATTTTTTGTTTGTTGGAAGTCTTTCCAAGCCATTCAAACCATTTTACGGGAAATATGAAACCGAATTACGATGCTAGTGTGAATTAACACCCCACCCCTATAGGGAGGCGAAAAAATGTCAAATTTTGTGGTCCAGCCCCTCTGCCATGGGTGCGCCTGCATTTGATAATCTCTCCGCCATGGAGAAAGAAAGAAAAACAACTGTTCATTGATTTTTTTTCAAAGAATTTGTTATTTTCCAATTATAAACTTTCTTGTGACATCATTATAGAAAGACCCCTTCAACTCAAAATTCATGCGTTATAGTGTATGTTGCAATACTTTTGAGTAGGGAGGGTATACTACACAGTATCATTGCCTTGTTTTCGTTCTGTATTCTTCCCCTAAATGCCATAGACTTGGCACATGCTTTTTGTGGCCTCTTATTAGTAACCTTCCTCATGTCCATTGTATTTGGGTCGGCCTAAGTATAAGGATTTTTTTTCCTTTTTGGCTGCTACCCCTCAGTACTACTTCAGAATCATAATGCTATTTTTAGACTTATCCAACGATTTGTAATATTTCAACTTTGTATGATGTTTGTTTTGATGTGTGATTTTACTGAGAAAATAAAACAACTTGAATTTGAAATTTGAATTTAAATTTAATCTCTTCTTCTTCTTCTTCTTCTTCTTCTTCTTCTATAATGTTCTTATATTTTCCCATTTGTCTTCTTGCTTTTGTATTTGTTGATATGTTCTTTTCTTCACTACGTGTATACATTTATGATAGAAATATACATATGAACATAATTTTCTGTTACATTTTTTATTTGAAACATGTAGAGTGGACGTTTGTTTTATAGTTTCAATGATGGCAATGGTATATTCAATTCAGTAACACAGCAAATTCGAACATCGCATGTTCTTAAAAATTTAACAGCTACAATGTGCATGCATGCCCTTTAAAATTTGATGCTTTATCTTATAGTTTGTGTCTGTGTTATATCTCAGTGCCATTTCCAACATTACTGTTATCACAAAGGCAAAAAACGTATTTCTCAAAAAAAAAGGAATATTTTTCGATATCTAGTGCTCGGTCATTCACTTTCAATATTGTATCCGCCTTGTACTAACACCTTCTGACTTGATTTCGCGGAATTCTACCAACGGGCAGATGTTTTAGGCTGTTGTCTATCGGGAAATATCGGGTCAGGCTGGAAGCCGGTCAAGATCCACCCCACTCTATACCGGCTCCAGCTGGTAGCCTTGTAAGCGCGGGAACGTCAGAGTCATGTGGCGTGACGTATAGCGATCAAAACTGAGAAAAGGAGGAAATATACTGGTATTTGGACTTCACAAGAATCAGGAGGATATACCCCGGTATGCAGGCAGAGATAGCTGTTGCTGGTAGATAGCAACCACCGGCGAGTCGGCTTCCAGGAATATATTATCATAAATGGGCGTGGCCTGGAATATACCAGTTGATTTCTGGTGCGACTTGCCTCGGCCTGGCACAATTTGATTTGGGAATATACATGCAATCGAGGAAACTATACCATGGATTCTGCGTGGGAAGGGATAGAACTACTTTTTTCAACGAAACATAGCTTTGAAAATCAAATATTATAGTCAATAACAATAAATTTATACCTGGCATCAATCTTTGTTCCCAACTTTAGTGTGGTGATTTATTGGCCCAAGTGACCCATTTACCTTTTACATATTCCGACCACTGCATGCAATAATTCTATTAAATTTTTGTATTCCCATCTCAAATCGGAAAAAAAATAAATTACACAAAGATGTAAACACAGGCCTACATTATAGCAAATGATCATAAAATATACAGACAAAAAAGTTGTTACCGCAGTACATAATTGCATAGAAAATGGAGGACACAAAGGCCAAATAAGGTATGGTAGTAACAAGCGCATGTACATCGTATTACGTATACATATTACAAAATTAAAACAGCAAATACAACAAAATTCATAAGAAACATTAAAGGAAATGAAGACAAAATAATGAAGACCAAAAAAGAAAAAAGAAAGAAAATAATCTAAATACGGGGGGGGGGGGGGGCGCCAAGGTGAAATGTTAGGGAGGGCGAAAATCCTGCAGAGGGCAAACTATAGTCTGAGTGCCAGACCATTATTCTGGAATCAAAAGTCAAAACTGTTTCCATTATGATACCGATTGACGGACGGCCCCTGGTTCGCAGGGGCGGAGTCTGAAATTCAGACTAAGGGCAAACAAACCCCGTAGTTTTCTGTATTCTAAAATTTTCAGGGGTGGCCAGGTCACCCCTGCTCCCCTGTGCATCTGCATGTGGGGCCTCCCCTGCATACAGCAAATATGACGCCGGTGGACTAAAAATTCTACTCCATGAAAAATATAGGACAGAATTTTTTTTTGGGGGGGGGAGGGGTAGGGGGAGGGGAGGGGGAGGGGGAGGGGAGGGGGTAGTAAGGAAGGACCAATGATCCTTCGGTCACTTCGCATTGATTTTCTAATTTTGACATGGTGGGAGTCGACATAGCTCCTCAAGTGATGATAGTAAATATGGCGGTTTGTTCGAGGGGCCTGTATAAATGTAATGGACAAAACTCGATCCTCTGCATACTTCGCCTTTTGGCATGGTCCTCTCGCTGCTATATAGGCCAGCAAAGCGAGCCCAGCCGAGAAATGTTCTTCACAGAAATGTTTGTTGACGCGTTTATGACTTTCAACACCTAAACACTTAAAACGTGTTTATGAAACATGTTCAAGTGTTTATGAAGTGTTCCAGAAAAACACAAACTTTTGATATCATTTAGGTGATACACATAATTTCTAATTTAAAGGTAAATGACATGATTGGGGGTAGTCCACAACTTGGGCTGAAACTACTCTAGAATCAAGTTGACTATGCAAGGATTCTCCTGTGAAAATCTTGCAGTCAAACGTTGACTCATTATAAGATAACTAATGTCAATTTCCCTCGTGGCAGGCAAACCTGCTGTGTGGCTCTCTATGGGTCCTATTTTTATCGTGCCCCGATAAAATTAAATACTTGATGTTCATGTTTGATTCTCCTCAAGTAAACAAATTTGAGACAAATCCTTCCACCTGGGAGCTCCACTCCAGCGGGTGAATAGTTGGTATATATTTCAACTCATTTGGTTCTTGAGGCATTTTCAAGTGTTCCCAATCATGTCACTAAACTTTAACGTGTTTATGATTTCCAGATTATCATGTTCGTGTTTATAAAGTGTTACAGAAAAGTGTTTATAAAAGTATTTAGTATTTGTACAGTGTATCATTGATGACATACAGTATTGTAAAATAGCAGTAATAAATGTACACACAGTTTTTATCAGCCCCCACGGAAATTACCAAATAGTTACAGATACGATGCATTTCGAACCGAAATAACGCGTAAATCGATAATTTCTCCCTTATTTTCACTAACATGTGGGTCATAATGGCGGATAATTTGGTCGATCATAATATTTCTTCAAATATTGGCCTTTTGATCCACACTCATTTAGAACGTATTCATCAGCAAATTAACATTTCCCATAAGTTATTAAGATGAAAGATGGCAAAACGAGGTTCAACTGGTGCAGACCCAGTTGAATTTGATTATAATTTTATCTTCGTCCATTAACTTCATCAGATGAAGTTTTCTCGATATGTTGCAATAAGCGAAGTTATATAAATTCTAGTTTGACCTGTCAATGGAAAAAAAAATATAAAAATACCATGCTGTTTTTGGCAGGGCATAACCTACTTCTACAGAATTTGACTTCAATATTGTGTATAGTTCAATAGTATCCGTGTATACTGTATCAGAAACGAATTTGTAAATACACATTGGTCTAAAAATAGTGGGTTCATACTATTTCAGTTGTAGGTGAATTATTAGACCCAAATAAAGAAGGCAAAAAAATATTCTAGAAAATATGCCTTGTGAGTTTAGACCAGGCTTGCCTTAGTATCAGGTTGATATCAATATATCTTTTTTTTTGGTTCGAAATGTGTGAATAGTGAACAAACACAACACCCACGTAATTTACGCGGGAAATTGAGAGATTTTTTTTCTAGAACGGATCTGGGGTCTTATTTCGTCATTTTTCATGCATAATGTTCATGATGGTGGTTGGGTCTATTAACATGGTACAGTGAAGGCTACATGTAACTGACAAACTATCGGACCAATAACTTTATAAATAAGTACAAATCAATACACAAATTTCTAAATCTATCTCTCTGCAATTATATTCTTGTGTACATGTGCGGCGGTCTCTTTGTATGTGTGGATGTTTTGTGTGTATGTGTGTGTGTGTGTGGTGTGTGTGTGTGTGCGTGTGTGTTGGTCTGTGGTGTTGGTGTGTCCGTGTGCATGCGGTCCATGTTGTGTGGTGTGTGTTGTGTTGTTGTGATTGGTGTGTGTGTGTGTGGTGTTGTGATGTGTGTGTGTTGTGTTGTGGTGTGTGTGTGTGTTTGTGTGTGTGTGTGTGTGTCGTGGTGTTGGCCATTTGCCTGCGCAATCATATAATCCACATTCTCTTTCGGTTCCACATAATTAATGAAGTGCCGTGATAAGTATTAGGAAGATGGAACAGCAAATAATTTAAAAAAAGAATCACTCAGCCGCAAAAGGGATGAGAAGGAAAAGAGATAGGTATTGTGATTACAACCGACCAATTGACGAAACGGCATAAATGAGCTAGTCATGCCTCCACAACATTATGTGATGATTATTTACTTGTATTTCGATATAATTGTGTTTAAATTCAATGTCGTGGTGCATTGGGAACCCCGACTAAAATTATTGTAAATTTTTATATTGACGCTACTGATAGCTATTTGATAATGCGAAAACATAAACGCTCTAGGACACAAACCATTAGACATTATGTTGTCTACAGCAAATTGTGATCATAAAAAATTAGAGCATAACATAATCATGCGTTAAGATTCACATCATTAGGCCTATATTCAAATACTTCGCGTGTTCTTATCGGATTCAAAATAAATAATCACAACAAACATGCTAAATCTTAAACACTTGTTTACTTGAACCCGGAATTTTGCAACTTCCGAGGTGCAAATGATATAAATAAATTTGTCCAGCGATGTAATATACCTAATATTGTGATCGTTCACAATACAAAGGAAGCTTATTTTGTTTATCGGTATATCCAAGAAAAGCACGTTCCGGGCATTTGACAGAAATATGATATCATATTTCATTTTGACATACCTATAAACAAGGTGTGAACTAAAATGTGTTTTTCCTCCATTTTCGAAAGCAATTCACGCTTAAATTGACGTCATATCATTTTCAATAAGCTACAGCACCGACGAGATTTTACACCGAGAGCATTTTCCGATATTGACATCATAGTGATACGGCTCTATTGTCACGTGACCTTGTTTACGGCGTACAAGGCTTGCAGTAGACATGTATCTCAGGAGTTCGACGTGAAAGATGACGTCACATCTCTATACGCACCACGGTTCTTTACTCTTTATGGTAAAGGCACTTTTTGTATTGATTGTATTATGGCGAGCAGACGATCAAAGGCGGTTGATAAAGCGCTCTCTTTTCTAAAGATGTTTTAATATCGGAGAAAAGAATTATTTTCTTTGATATAGTGTGCTGGGCTTTTGTACCAATGTAAGCCTATACCTAAATTTAGTAGCGTTTACATGTATCTACTATTGTTTTGTTGTTAAATATGTTTTTCGTATATACAATTTTCCAAATAAGATGAAAATTACAGTAAACATATCGAGTTAATGCAACGAAATAAGATTGATATATTTAGCTAATGATACTGTACCGGTAGCGATGTTGTTGACGGCTAAAACGAGAAGAGATTCCGGCGGAACATAACATAATTTTTCCTGTGAATTTACTCAAGACTCATTAGTACATTCTTCACAGGAATTCCCTTTAAATTAATCGTTTAAAAAAATTAATAACCAACCGACAATATTTACTTTTGATGAACATATTTTTGCGGCTGCAATTTAATTCACACAAAACCAATGTGTGTGTTGTGTGTGTGTGTGTGTGTGTGTGTTTGTATGTGTGTATGTGTATGTGTGTGTGTATATGTGGGTAGGTGGGTAGGTGTGTGCGTGCGCGCGCGCGTGTATGTGTGTGTGTGTGTGTGTGTGTGTACGTGTATGTGGTTGGGTGTGTGTGTGTGTATGTGTGTTTGTATGTGTGTTTGTGTGTGTGTATGTTATTGTATGTTGTGTATATGTGGTAGGTGGGCTAGGTGCGTGCGTGCGTGTCGTGACTGATGTGTGTGTGTGTGGTGTCGTGGTGGGTGCGCTTGGTGTGTAACGGTGTGCTGTTGTATGTGCTGTTTTGTATGTGTGTATGTGTATGTAGCGTGTATATATGTGGGTAGGTGGGTATGGTAATGTGGTGTTGTGTGTGTGTGTACATGAATGGTGGTTGGCGTGTGTGTGTGTGTGTGTGTGTGTGTGTTGTGTGTGCTGTGTGTGTGTTGTGTGTGTGTGTTGGTTTTGTTTGTATGTGTGTTTGTTTGCTATGTGCTGTATGTGATCCCTCCCTACTCAAAGTTTGAACTTACACTCTAACGCATGATTTTGAGTTGAAGGTCTGTTCTCATATATGATGTCCTAAGAAAGTATAATTGGACAAATACAAAATTCATTTGAAAAGAAATATACAATGACATATGTTTTTTTTTTTTCTTTCCTTTCTCAATAGCGGAGAGATTATCAAATGCAGGCGCACCATGGCAGCAGGGGCTGACACAACATTTGAATTTTTTCGCTCATCCCATAGGGGTGGGGTGTTATTCACACTAGCATCGTAATTCGGTTTCATTTTCCCGTAAAGGGTTTGGATTGGTTGGAAAGACTTCCACAACAAAATGCCATCTGTGTTCCGACACGGTCTCAGAAGAAGACACCACGCGCAAAGAGACGCGCTCCTATCTTCATATAGATAGTGATAAGGAGGTGGATGCTACTAATACTAAGGATTGATGACCTTCTCTGCACATCTTTGATATCAATGTACTAAAAGTCGCATAACGCAAAATTTTAAGATGTTTGCAATACATAAAGCGCCTTCTAGAATTGAGAAAGAATAAGGAAATTACAATTGAGGAGGTCTTTTTCTGAAATATGGGGCGTATTAACACCCCACCCACAAGGGGGAAAAAGTAAATTTTTATGTTCAGCCCCTCTTGCGTGGGTCGACCCTGCTTTCATAATCTCACCGCCATGGAGAAGGAAAGAAAAAACAATTGTTCTATTGTCTTTAACTAATAATTGTTATCTTTCCAATTATAAACTTCATTATGGACTTAATTATAAGAAGCACCCCTCTTCAACTTAAAATGCATACGTATAAGTGTATGATTGCGAATACTTTTGTGAGTAGGGAGGGTAATGTATGTGTGTGTGGTGGCGGGGGGGTAGGTGTGCGTCCTGTGTGTGTCTGTGTGTGTTGTTGTCTGTGGGCGTGGTGTGTGGTTGTGTTGGTGTGTGTGTGTGTGGTTGTGTTATGTTTTGTATATTTGTATGTGTATTGTATGTGTATGCGTGTGGCATGTGTTATATGTGGTAGGTGCGGCATGTGTGTGTGTGTGTGTGTATGTACGTGTGTGTGTCTGTCTGTCTGGTTTGTCTGTGTGTGGTGTATGTAACTGTCATTCAATGACACAGACACTTGATATAATGCTGACAATACACCAATTGCATGTATTTAACCTGTATTTAACGATATTAATTTAGGGTTTACAGAATTTCTCTACTTATAGCTGACAAAATATTTTTAGAGTTTAGATATAATGTTTAAAATTATACGCGTGGTGAAGTATATTTCCACATAGTACCTAATAAGGACAATGAATAATGAATGAATGAATCAATCAAATTACATCAATAATCATATCAGTCAGTCAGTCAATCAATCAATGGATTATTCAATGATTAAACAATATGAACACGAGATATTATACTATTATCATTGTTTTTGTAGTTATATCATCACCATTATTAATATGGTATTATTATTATATTTTATATTTATTATTATTATTATCATCATCATCATCATCATCATTATCGTATTCACACTGTTATTCTTTTTATTGTTGCTGTGAAGATGTTTACGTATTTCATCTGCATGTTGTTGATACTGTCGTATAATTACGTGAGGATGTCCTTGCTTGTGAATAAGTTTACGGTGTCATGTTTTATGACTTTGTTATGTGCATCCTAGATGGTCAATACGCATAACACATAGTCACATGCACATACATGCTTTACGGACACAGGCACAGAACTGATATATACTATCACAATGTTTCCTCAACCCTTTTCCCTTCTTTTCTTTTAAATTTGGTTATGCGGCACAAACCTGATTGCAAGGAGTGTAAACCAGATTATTGCCCCCGCAGCACCGTTTATCTCCCGCCACCCTGCGGCTGTTATCACCTCCCTATTACCCGTTATCGATCCGTCAGCGCAAATTTTCCGTTTTGTTAAAATGTTCTCTATCTCCGTTCATTTTACATTCATCTCATCCCTTTTCATCGAGTTTTTACGGTTTCGACGAGGACGTGACGTCCTGATGACGTCATTACTATAAACCATGAAAATCTTCTCGACTTTGAGCTAACGAGGATAAGATTGAAGCGTCTCAGGACACGATATTGATTTCGACCACAAATTGAATTAAAGAAACCGTGAGCCGAAGTTTACACTCGAGCAAGAACGTGAACATATTGGATGAAGCTGAAAATATTTTCTTTTGCGCTTACGCGTATTCTCTAAAAAATATTGAGTGAAAATGTTCACTCTTTGAGAAGTGAATTTCAGAAAAGAGTGAATTTAGAGTGAATTTGGAGTGAAAATGTGTGTTTTTCACTCATTTTGGAGTGACAGGGATCACTCGAAATCTCCGAGTGATCCTGAGGTCACTCAAAAATGAGTGAAAACCCCATATTTTCACTCCAAATTCACTCTTTTTTGAAACTCACTCACTATTTTTAGAGAGTAACTCTGCAAGTAACTGAATTAACAAGTCAAACCTTATAAAGTTATTCAAAAATGCACAAAAATTTGTATTGAAAAACAACTGCCAAGTGGGGGATTTACAAGGAATTCTTAAACTATAACTCACAAATAAAAAAGAAACCCCTCACGTTATTTATCACGTACCTGTTAATATCTTTGAATTGCTGAATCTATCGACAATAATTAACACATTCGCTACCATGAATTCAAGACTCCACAGACATTGTACGTAATTTGATGACAATGAGAAGAAAATGGTAAATCTTTTTGATTAATTTGTTTCTTTTTATGATAATATATTATATATTATAATCCTGTGGTCCAATTACATTGTGTGGGCCACCTTCATGATGATTTGTAATTGAATACGTTCAAGTTATCTATGATTGATATCATGAAGTGTTCAGAGCTTCTGTCACGAGTGTTACCATGCTTATCACTAGAACATTTACGTGCAAGAAGACTTTCCAATTTAAAAGTGCGGTATGGTAAAAGCAAGACACTAATTAAAAGGCCAACTTTTCAAATGAATTAAAATGAAGTGCATGAGAATGAATGGTATTAATGAATGATCAAAACAATGAAATAGCTATAGGCAGATTTCATGCAAACAGCTGCTGCATACACGTGAATTATCGAGGGAGCCCCGGGGGGGGGGGGGCGACTGTCATTACAAGGTGTACACCATGCGCGTGTGATAACACGAGTAAAAAAGGGTTGTTTTTCACGGTCGGGCGATGTACGCGCGTACATCGAAAAGGGTATCAAAATCTCCAAAATCAGGGGAAAAGGGTATCTTTTCAGACTTGAATACTTGTTTAGGGTATCTTTTCAGACTTGAATACTTGTTTAGGGTATTCTGAGATCGACAGACAATTACTCGTTTAGGGTCCATTTTGAAAGTGCATACACGCGCATGGTGTACATGTACATCTTGTAGAATTTTCATCTCGGTCCAATATTCTAGGGCGTGGCCATAGCAACGGACTATCCTGACTAAAGGAAAGGAATGAACTGCAAGTTTTTTCATAAGCTGTCTTATATTTCATTTGTAGATAATAATCATACCAGGAAATGTACCGTGAATACTATGTTAAGTAAGTAAACGCTTTACTACACACATTCTTGTCATCACTATGATTAACAATGTTCAGTATAACGCTGTGTGTCAAATCACTAAACATCGGTGTCTAATTTCTAAACATCAACTGTCAATAATCTAAATATACATTTTTCTAAACGCATCTTTGCTATCGCTTTCTAAGTGTAAAATTGCTAAACATGTTTTTAACAGTGTGAACACAACAATTTTATTCGTCCCTCCCCATCGTTATGTTCTCTGACCAATAAGATATTCTCCCGACTCGGTGGAAAATATTGACCAAATTTCACTCATGTGTGCAGGTGTAAAATCACAGATGAATTTCCTTGCTGGCATGATTCCAAAACGAATTCACTCAAGTTCATATACAGTGATGTAGCACGGTTCTTAACATGTGCCACATGCATGCACACGTGTGTGGTCCTTGATATTGATGAATACTGATTCTATTTTTCTGGTTATAGGAATGTATAGTAATTTGATACAATGATGTTAGTCGATTAACGATCCGCCTTTTACTGGTTGAAACAATGGTCGGTGTCCATCCAGGGGTGTAGCACGATTTTTTTTCCGGGTTGTGATCATAATTTTTTTGATCTTTTCACATAAAATAACAACAAGATTGTTTTCATTATCATTGAGAAAGGGCCCTTCAAAACGTCTTTGGAAAAAGTGTGGACCTTTTGAAATGGGTGGGCCGGGGGGAGCGTACAACCCTCGGTCACCCTCCCGACAAATTGCATACACCTATATGCTATATAACACATCAAATAATGACAATGATTAAAAGTTCTAAAAAGGCCGTCGTTTATGCAATAACACCTACGTCTTAGAATTATTGATGGATTACAGTGGATATTTAATTCTTGTAAGGACATGAATAATATTCTTAGTTTTGTTTTTTCTCCTGGTTACTTATGAAATTGGATGAAAAACATCGGTTTAATCCCAAAGAACAGAGAGAGAACAAAGCAACATGCCGCCACGGAAATTGCTTTTTCAGTCGTGACGTTACACGACAGACAGAGTAACCAGAAAGAACGACATGTCGTAAAGTTGTTTCTTATAACATGCATTCCTTAATCATGTAGAAAAACAAACCTTGGTTCACAAAGAAATTAGAGAAATTATGAAAGATAAAAACTTGCATAAGTAATACATAAAGATCCCTTGCACTGATCAGCATCTATTTGTGAATAGATATTTTCGTAACAAACTTACAAGTGTAATTAAACCAGCCAAAATTATTATAACACATGTAGGAAATAAGTTGTCTAAAAGCTTAGGTGTTTTAAATGAATGCTCTTTTTTCTAAAAATAAAAATAAAAATATTATTAGTTATTGTATATAATGCCCTTATTGTTCCACACTTGAATTATTGTATACTGGTAATGGGAAGTTTAAGTGACAGATTATGAGCAAACGTACAATACAAAGAGATTCACTTAATTTTGCCACTCATCTTACATACACAATCATTACTCTTTAACCTAAGGATTCTGAAAATCCATAAAAAAAAATAATACTCAAATTCCAGGTTGTAAGTTTTATGTACTCTTTCCAACTTTCCAGCAGTGTCTCGCTTAGAATGCTGTCAACTGAAAAATAGCATTCATCAATACAATATCATAGCAACTTTCATACATTAGGTTCATTGAAAAAACACATATAAAAAAACACTTGAATGGAATCTATCGTCCACATTGCACTAATGCAATTGATAAATCCAAAACAAAACAACAATATCGGGAAACAACAATAATTATGTAAATGTGGTGGAATCATAAAACGTGTTAGATCAAACTTATAAACATGATGCCATGGTCATAATTATTTTGGTTACTGTTTTGATGAATGGTATTACAAATTATAACATTTGATGAAAATGTGCAATTTTTGATATGATAAAGTAATCACATAAAATTGATTATGCAAACATTTGATATGCACATGCCAATAAGTATTTGTATGTATGTATGTATGTATGTATGTGTGTGTGTATGTATGTATGTGTGTATGTATATGTGTGTTTGTGTGTGTATGTGTGTGTGGTGTGTGTTTGGGTATGTGTGTGTATTTGTGTGTTTATGTGTGTGTGTTTGTGTGTATGTGTGTGTGTGTGTATGTGTGTGTATGTGTGTATTTGTGTGTTTATGTGTGTGTGTTTGTGTGTATGTGTGTGTGTGTGTATGTGTGTGTATGTGTGTATGTGTGTGTATGTGTGTATGTATGTATGTGTGTATGTGTGTGTGCATGTGTGTGTGCATGTCTGTATGTGTGTGTGTCTGTCTGTCTGTGTGTATGTGTGTGTGTGGCGTGTGTTTGTGTGTGGTGTGTTTGTGTATGCGTTTGTGTTTTTCGCGTGTGTGTGTGTGTGTGTGTGTGTGTGTGGTGTGTTTGTGTGTATGTGGTGTGTGTTTGTGTGTGTGTGTAGTGTGTGTTTGTGCGTGTGTACTGTGTGTGTAGGTGTGTGTTTGTGTGTGTGGTGTGTTTGTGCGTGTGTGTGTATATGCGTGTATGTGTGTGTTTTGGTGTGTGTGTGGTGTGTGTTGTGTATGTGTGAGGTATGTGTTGTGTTTGGTGTGTGTGGTGTGTGTTGTGTGTGTGGTGTGTTCATGTGTGTATGTATGTATGTGTGCGTATGTATTTGCGTGTGTGTGTGTGTGTGTGTTTGTGTGTGCGAGTGTGTTTGTTCGTGTGTGGGTGTCTGT
>JZLH01S0006331.1:10316-22218 GCA_001188425.1 Eucidaris tribuloides | reverse complement strand
ATCATTATCAACATTATCCTCCTCCTCCTCCAGCTCACCATCATCATCACCACCACAATGCACTAGTTTACAGGCATAAACCCTTGTCCGTCGTGCTACGCAAATCAGGGTCTGAACAATCTGTGCTGCAGACTACTTCTTCCATAGACCCTGTGTTATTGCTGCTACGTACAAGGCACAGAAAGAGACAATAAAATTAGTCTTGGGCGCAGTAGTATTTTAGTGCCAAAATAGAGTCTGTGCCTGCAGATGCACCACCATTATTACCATCATTATTATCACAATCATTACTACCACAAGGCTTTTCACCAGCATCAAAATTTCCTCCTCCTCCTCCAGCTCACCACCATCATCATTATCATCATCATCGTTATCATCATCATCATCATCACCACCACCATCACCATCACGTGTTATTCATCACAAGATGCTTCACATCGAAGCCAAGAATCACGGGGTCTGGAGTTCAATACTTCACACGTGATGCTACCAGATCGTGTTATCCTATAACCTTTACCTCTTTTAATTCTGTGACAACCTACTTGCATCAATACTCATAATTTACGTCATACCATCACGAGCTTTCTTCAACAATGCGATATGAAAACATCACGAAGACATTTTCTCATTGAAACGTGATGCGAGTACTTCTCTTCAGACTCGAGGGCATCCAGTCAATGTCTTGGAGACCGCTCAAATTATTTGGCACCAGACCAAGAAGATATACTTCTCACATGCACCAAAACAAAAACATTGCTTAATATTTTGGGTCTGCCGATTTCTCGTATTATGTATACAAACAAAAGAACATTGCCGACGGTATCTATGGCACAGGTACCGGTACTACTTTTCGATCCCGTCAACGGAGCATGGGCTTCGCGCCAAATAATTTGTGTTTATTTACGAAGTCGTTCGGTGATACCGAGCAACAATGACGTCCGTACGAGACAGACTTCATTGTGTTTCCCTCCAAGCGGTCAACAGCAACAGACTCGTGGCTTATTGTTCGTGATCGTCCACCCTTGTAAACATGATGAATATTCATGACATTTTGAAAGTACGCGGCGGTTTGAGTGTCGTACATTCCTCGACGGTTTACGATCGATAAACCGTTGTTGTCACTCAATCAAACGGTTACAAAACAGGGTCACACACAGTTCAACCAAGGGTCCTTTGCTTATGAAATACGATATACCATAGAATACCAGTTTCTTCTGGCAGATGCCGGTGCTGGGATGATGTTCTAGTATGCAGGAATAGATGAATAAATTTTAAATAAAATGACAAAATATATAATGAAATAAATCTCTATTAAAGTTCGCAGTTTGCGATCATAACATGATAACAGATTTCTTTCATCTATATCTTTATTCGATTAAATTTTCACTCAAATTTTGGTTTTACCCGTGTCCACATTCCGACTAATAAATAGTTGCATTCTGTTTCTCGTGATAATTTGATATCATTTTCGAATATACACATCTTGACTTTCAAGCTATTGGCCCTATAACACAAACTGTCTTCGCTTTAACGTGTTGTCATTGCTCATGCATGGGACCGAAATATGCGATAAACCTTTATACAAACTATCAAAGTGAAAATTAAACACAAAGTTTAAGCGAAAATATCATTTACAAGACAAGTGTATTGAATGTGTTTTTGCATTTTTATCTTCTTTATACCTCGGTCCTGCATCTTCACACCCCGAGAATTCTGCAATATAGGCCGATGTCTTCCTGAACAATCATTTACGTTCGTGCAATCATGGAACTGGAAAGCCATGGCCTAATTTTCGAATGAAAGAGGTTCAATGGAAACTCCGCTACCGCCAAAACACAAAAACAACAAACAAAATAAATAGAACTAATTTGAAAAGCAAATATGCAAACAAAACAAACAAACAAATTAAGTCTGCAAAACATTTTGCTAGTGCTGTTTAGTACTATTCAGGTTCTGAGTATAAAAACATCGTACGAAAGTGCGCCACTGCAGAATGAGTTGTTTGGTCCATCCTGCATGGCACGCTTACACCATAAGTCTTACAAACTAGTGATAAAGATTTGAACAAAAAGTGAAACAATTCGGTCACAATAATCAGGGCACGGTGGCCTGGCCATTTGTTTTGTGATCAGTTTAAAAAAAATAAACTATAAGCTATGAAATCAGCAAGTAGTCATAGCATATAGCCCTATATACACACCCAAACGTAAATCATAATAATATCAGTCACTGGTTCTCAATATGTGAACGTTATGAATTATATTTTGTAGGCCTACATTTGATTTTTAGCCAGTTTGGAAAGTGTAGAACGTTATGATTTTGGGCGTTCACATCAATTCGATGACTGTGAGACAGGGCCCACTTGTGAGTGTAATCCCCATACAAAAGGGGGACGAGGGTTCACTCCGTCCCAGGGATGTCGCATTCTTCGCATACCAAACTCCTCACCTCATGCACTGTTGATCGCGATACGCCAAAACATTGGACAGGGAAGTTTGGTTTATATTGACTCTTCTTTGGTTAGAACGCTATCGTCGAGCAAACATCACGCGTAACGACTGCGCGATCACTCCACGACCAACTTTCGGCATTGGTGTACATTGGCTATTGTTGTGTCTATTGTATTTCGGCACATGGTGTGATTTGGACTGATTGTGGATACCGTTCTTAGGATACTGTGTTTACTGTGTTGTAAAATGAAGGTAAAAGACTTAGTGCTGTGTCATTTTGTTTTATAAGTTGGGTGGAGCGGTTTGGGGGACCTGGAACCAGCTGATGCCATCAGGAGGCTGGTACTTCATGGTCGATCTGGTCTTATTTTAGAAATTATCATGATTCATGTAGAGACACAGGAGAGAAGTGTAGTAAACTTTATATAACCCTCGTCGACCACGACATCGAAGATGATGAAAAAAATAAATACGGCACGGCACGGTGACCCTTTTTTTTTAATTAAAAAGGAGTGATGAAACATGATTTAAAAATAACAGACACACATACAGTAAAATAAAGACTAACAGATACAGGGAGAAATGTCTATCCAGCATATTTATGATAACATTTTGTTTTACATACTTTGACGAAAAATATGACGGATAGATGTTATGATGGATATATGGATGGATGGATAGACAATAATGACAACAATGTTTGAAAAGTAATCAAATTGTATATTTCTTTTGTTATTTCTACATAATGTATGTCAACTGTCAAAATGTTCATGTTTATGTGAAATGTGAGCAAACCAAATTTCCATGATGGACAATAAATTCAAATCTGAATCTGATCTGGATCTGAATCTGAATAGATATGTATGTAACGCCAAGTTCCATTTATCAAAGTGGAAGCGTCTCAGAACGTTCCATTTATTCCAGGGCATATGACAAAAAAGATGCAAGGTCCACAAAAATAATTTGCCACCAGAGTTTTTGAAGCATCTACTCAGCGCGCGTCCGTGTCACATTCGTAATTGGTCTAGCGTCCTCAGCGGTTGAACCACGAACGTCCCAATATTGTGGCAGTGAAACATCGTTTGACTTTGTAGGTTTTGAAGATACATGTACATGACTGCGCAGTGTATTTCAACGATGTTGCCTACAAAATAAATAACTTATTTTATTAGCTCATCATAAGTTACTGTTATCAATGACCTTATATTGAACGGAGAAACTTCATTTAAAAAATATACGTTGTTCTATTTCACATAAACCCATGATTTTACGAAATATATATATGTACTAGGTCTAGTAGTTATTCAATGCACATATTCCTGTTTTGGGCACATACACACATAAAACGGTTAATTTATTTTTGATGCTAGCAATTTGTAATAACCGTCTCTGTTGAACACAATATACGGACGTATTTACACGATTATGAATAAGTCTATGCTTCTCCATATCGAGACCATTAGTCATAATATAATCAATTAAAATCAGATGGAAAGCTAAGAAGGAGGAAATACCAGGAGTGGTATATAAAAATACAATAATGATAAGACAAGGGTAATTAAAAATAGGCCTACTAGACTGCAATGGTGGTGATTCTGGTCCGGGATTTTGGTCTTAATTTCTGTTGTGCTATACGCGGCGTCTGTTTCCCCCAATACGTTACACGCAGTACTACAGTATGTTTCCACATACAGCTTCATGTTCATGTAGTATACTGTAGTATTTCGACTCTCAAAATACAAACACAGACCATCCTACTACTCGAACGTAAAAGCTGGTTGCGGTCAGAAGTTCAAATTGATGTTTGGAAACGCCCTGAGTGTGATCCCTGAAAGTAATGAATATACATGAGTATTAGTCTTTCGCGATTGGACAACCCATACTGCCTACATAATCCGTGCAGCTACCGCGACGCTCGATGCGCTGTGGTAAGAATAATCTACGCGACATAATATAGATGCGTTTTCGTTTTAAATTATTTAGATTTAGCGTGTGTAATAATCCATTTATTCAACCTAATCATAACACAGAATAAATCTTACATGTTTTCACGAAATGATTCTCAGGCAATAACAGTAACACGTAAGAGAGAGGGTTTATTATTGTTTACTCGCGGATGGATACAAATCTTATGAATATGCATCGACTGGCTTCAGCCGCGCCGGTTGACGTTGGCGGACCCGCGTGTACACGCTATGCTGTAGTACCGTAGGCGGGATTTTGTACCAAACAAAATTCCGTATACCGTGTGGCCGTGACAATTTACTATGTAGTCACGCGACGTACACAAAATAATTCAGTTGTAAACACGACTTCGGTTCGAGTCACACCAAACTGCCGATCTCGCAGTCTCGGATTTATATTATAGAGGGTCTACACGGATCTTATAACGCTACATCCATACACTCTGTCTACTTCTGAGGTTAGATATCTCAACATTATGAATCTGCCTCGGAAGCTGACTACTCAGTTTGCCGAAATCTGCTCTATGAACGTGAAAAACATGGGACGAACTAATGCTGATCGAATAGGTAAGTGTACCAAATGGCAATGGATGTTGACTAAATTATGTTAGATATGTGTGCGATCATGATATTTGAAATGTTTTGAAACTGTAACATTTGATCTAAAACTGTTCTTCTTGTGTTTTTTCTTCCTACAGTTAAACAAAGAGAATCATTTGAGAAGACATACTGCATCGGCACACTCATTGGCAGTGGAGGATTTGGTACAGTTTACGCCGGTACAAGGATCTCAGATAATCTGCCGGTAAGTTGACTGTCTCTTGTACGTTACCGCTCAGCTGCGGGCTGGGTTTGCCCGAAAGCGCGCTATGTATCGTACTGTGTGTGTTTGTGTGTGTGTGTGTAATTCAGTGCGCTCGACTTGTGGCTCAATCACTTATGTTTGGTATCACTGTTTTTATCTTTCAGGTCGCAATCAAGCTGGTTAACAAGGAGAAAGTCAACGACTGGGACCAGGTGAGTTTCAAGAATTATTTTAGAAGTTCTTTGTCATTTGAATGTACATTTTTACGCGTCTTTACAGACAAAGCTACTCTAAACAAAGACTCGCTCACCGGCCGGTCTTTTGACTATGCTTGATGAACAGCTGGCACTGTGCCAAATTTACAGTCGCCGGGTAATCAGCTGTTGTGCGAAGAAGCTTACCAACTTGAATGAATTCATATTGCATTGAATGCAGTGTTCTCACCAAAATTATTCTTTTCTTAAATTTATTTTAATATTTTATGCTTAGAATCATGGAATCAGACTTTGTACAAATTTGTAATAATTAGTTAAATTGCACTAATTTCAATGTGGCACAGTATTGCTCATGACAGTGTTGCTGGGTCGGTGTGCTTATTTTTTTCCCTTCATTTCTCATTTCTACAGCTCAACAATCGGGAAGTTCCACTCGAAGTGAGTTTGCTGAAACGAGTTTCATCAATTCGAGGATGTATCCGCATGTTGGATTATTACGAACAGTCGGACAGTTTCATTATTGTTATGGAGCGGCCAGATCCAGCCAAAGACTTATTTGATTTCATCACCGAACAAGGACCGCTTCCCGAGGAGTTATGCCGCCGGTTTTTCAGGCAGATCGTGGAGACAACAAGGAGATGTCACGAGGCTGGCGTCGTTCACAGAGACTTGAAAGATGAAAATATCCTCGTTGATTTGAAAACCGGACACTTGAGAATCATAGACTTTGGATCTGGTGCTTTTCTAAAGGACACTGTCTACAAAGATTTCGATGGTATGTATCTGTCTCGAAAGTTTTGTTCACTTTTCCCCTTTAATAAGTTTTTGACCAGCAATAGACCTAAATGGACTTCACTTTAAAAGTACAAAACAGAACACCAAAAATAAAATATTCTCCTCAGTCATATTTGACTTTAAGAAAATGTAGAATTTAAAAAGGGAAAATAAAATTTGTCTAACGTTAGAGTCTAGATCTAATGTTATTCAGATTATTTTACTCAAATTAATCTTGAAATTTAATTTTATGAATCATTTTGAGTTGCAACGTCAATAGGTTTGGTTTTTGTTCTGGTCATGCTGGTAGTGGTATGAAATATTAATTATAAGTTGATGTGCACCTGTGTGTAAATAAAATTACATGTAGTCAAATAAATGAATGTGTATGTTTCTCTGAAAATGTGTTGACAAAAAGTCCTGTAGATGATAGATCTGTAAGAAATGGATTCCAATTTGTTCAATGCACTAGGCTGTCACGATCTACCTTTAAAAAAGGGGAAATGATGCACTTCAAACTTCTGCTACAGTGCAGCTCTTATTCTTAATTAACATGTTTAACAACATTATTAGAATGTCCAGCTGTTGGTAATGGACATACAAATTACAACACAGTCAAAATGATGACATGAAAAAATTCCCCACTTCAAATGTTGAATTTCATTCCTGCCTAAGTTCAGGACTCGCATTACATCAATTATGTTGGCAATGTGCCCGGGGTAATATTCACGATGTCGGTGTTCTCTTTAAGATGGGGTTTCTTCCAATTGAACATGGTGCGGTGACATTTGCATTGCCTCTATGCAAAGATGTCCAGACAATGACGTCAAACCTGCGTGAACTCTGAATAACTCTCGACGGCTAATGTAACCCTGGATGCCTGCCGAGTGTGCTAACGTCAGCTCGCTCTTCAATGCTATGTAGTGAATACAAAAAAACTATTTTAGGATTTTGTAATGGAAAGACCGTTATGTATCTGAGTATGCAAGTTGCGTAGTAGGTTTTATTGTGTTTTATTCAGTTTATTTCAGTGTTACTTATAATTTTGTTCCACTATTTTGTGTTTCTGCAGGCACAAGAGTGTACAGCCCGCCTGAATGGATCCTGTCACATAGATATCACGGGCGATCTGCTACCGTCTGGTCACTAGGAATTCTACTCTTCGACATGGCGTGTGGTGATATCCCGTTTGAAAAGGACGATGAAATCTGTCGCGCCGATCTCTACTTCCGTGAAGGTGTCTCGCCATCGCTGAGAAACCTTGTCCAATCCATGCTACAAGTCAAACCTCAACACAGACTCACGCTGGAAGATATCCTGGAACATCCGTGGATGAAGGAGGGTCAAACGGACAATAACACCAAACTGATCTGCAATGGACACTCCATGAATAGTCTGGACAATAGCCCCTACAGCAGCACCAACTCGAGTCATGAGGACATTCATGAAAGGCATGGTTGTCAATGCGACGTGACATGTTCATCAAACTGTTTCATTCACAGTCACTCCAATGGTGATGATGCGTCGTTATCGAGTGTCGAATCGCTAGCCAACTCGCAAGACTCTGACTCCTCAGATTCAGGCATAGAGGAGGGCGAGTGCACAGACTGTATACCCGTACACGTCGACCAGCACAGCTAACGTCTGTCCAATATGTGTGACAACCAAAAACTCCCTTATAATGCAAATTTGGATCGCCAAATGTGTCATTATTTATACATGTATTCTGCCGTTAACGGAATGGTGCTAGTGGCTGTGTTGTGGTCGCTTTCGTCCAAAGTGCAATATTTCCCCATCGTCATAAGAAAGAAACATTAATTGCAACACAATTCTTGTAAGCTTGGGGCAGCAAAGTCTCTTGAAAATCATTAACCTACCAACGTGTTCGTGTGAAAAATTGGGATATTATGCATCATTCATTTCCTCTGTCCCATAAATGTGGTTTGGTTAATGTAATCTTGACTTTGACTCCAAATTGAGCAGTTCAAAACAAGATTGAATATTTTAGTGTGTGATAACGATTTTGCTGCCTCCATTGCAATGTCCAAAACAAGAAGCCTTTAAATGACAAGTTTTCCTTCCAAGCTTATTGTGTGATTTGTATTATCTTGTATCAAGAGGTAGATTGAAACTTAAAATAATTTTGCCATTCTTCTGACCAGCAAGTTCAAATTCAGCTACTTAAAATCAGTTGTAGGATTACTACTACTACTTCAAGCAAAATCTAGTGATCTGATATCATGAACCATGTTTTGCCATGTTCTCATTGGTAATCAATTGATTTGAATTTGCAATGAAATTTGTACACCAGAGACTTATTCCAATCAATTATTTATTGCAAAATTAGTAATGATCCAATGGATGAAATTATTGTATTTATTCTTGATGTAGGATGTATACCTCAAATTATCAAATTATTTTATGATTGAATGTGCTATGATTATGAAAATATGAATTGAATCGAGGCATCACTGTTGAATTGTCTTTTTTTACTTCAAATACCCTGCATCAAAGAATGGCTCAGCTAATTATCCCAAATTGCAAATTATCATTGAATGCTTGAAAAGTATTGGCTGCATTTTCAGCACAAGTTATTTAAACTGTTTTCCTCGATTTATTGGTGCATTTTGCGTATTTAAAGTACAGAAGTATTTATTTATCTCTTGAGAGAAGATACACCCTACAAAAGCAATGAAATTTCTTACAAAATTATGTTTCAAAGTCCACCATTGTGCCTAAATTATTTTAGCCGTGACCAAAATGTGTGATTATAGGTCATTTTTTTGTGATTTGCTTCAGTTCTTTTCCCATAGTTTTTTTTTTTCAATTTGAATGGTGTGAATTGTTGAAAATGTTTATAGGAGTATTTATTTATTTGTTAAATTAAAATACCTCAGTACCCAAATTGTGGAAGTAATATATGTATTGTCATGAATTTCGATGTGGGATTTACTTTTTGGTGTTTATTTAATTGGATTTGTAAATATACAGATGTGTATTTTTTATATTGTGAAAAAAGAAAAAGATGCAATAAAAAAGTTAATTAAACAGGTGCCAGTTGGCATGAAACGTTACATACTTGTATATTTCGCATTGATTTTAGTAATGTGACGTCACGCCTTGTGTAGAGTGGTGAATGTGGGATAGTTTTGTTGGTTGGTTGATTGATTTTGAGGTGATTCGACGAATATTGTAGTGTATTCAGGATATGGTCATGATTATGAATTGTGGCATGACTGGTCAATGCGTGTTTTATGAGAGTGATTTCTGAAATGTTTGGGGGATATAACGATTGAAGATGTTTTGAGGGGTGGAACTAAACACGAGGTGGGGGGGGGGGGGCATAAATCGTGAAAAGCCCTAGAGAAAGATACGAACAAACTTGTCGAATTATGATGACTGGCATGAAGTTTGTGGAAACATTCGAAACAAATTAAGACTTGTTTGTAGGGACAGTGATTTTCCGTTTTACCGGTAAATCAAACGGAAAAGCCGTTTGGTTCTTACTTCTTATACTTTTGTTAAAATTCACCTTTGCAAAACGGAATTCATGTTTTTGTTGTGTATATTTCCTATGACAAAATGGAATTTCCATTTTTAGATCAAGTTGAAACGGAAAAGACCATTTGTTGAAACGGAAAATCACCGTCTCTGTGTTTGGCTGTCGTGATGAGTGTTGAGATGAATAAGGATTTACCGTGTGTATCTCCTGCCATGGGGAAATGACATAAGCAATAAGGGTGGGCACAGGGCGGGGTGGGGGAGCTCCTACTACCATCCCAAGTCGCATGATTAATTATTGGGGGGGGGGGATGCACTGGAGACGTAGATGCATTTATGATTTGAAACTTCTTGTCCATCAAAACCAAACTATTCTTCCCAATGCATGTAGGCTAAATTTTCACTACTGGGCACCCCCAGTGGCGTGCAACAAAGACGGAGAACCAAATTGATATACAAGAGCTATAGCCTACTTCGTCTCTTATCAAGCTCATATGATTTTTAAAACATCTCAGACAACCCGTGAGTAAAGCTGACGTGCCTGTAACGCAGCCATCTGCTAAGTAAAGTAGGGAATGGGATACGAGAACAGTATGTAATTAGCATAATGGTAGAAATACTCCCTCAGCCAGCAGGTGAGTTGCTGTAGCCTATATCAGCGTTCAGACGATGTTTCCGTCTGTTAGCAAGCGAGGGTTCACGGAGAGTGCAGAATTGATTTTACATTTTCGACGGCTGTTCATACAGTCTAGCTACCAGGACGCTATTTCTGTAACACTCTGTCAACATGAATCTGCACTCTGTTCAAACATTTGCGTTAGAGTCCTCCGCCGTAGCTTTGAAAAAAATTGCACAAAATAGACGTAATCTCAATAAGGCGTATACACTATTATCACATTTGCGCCGGAAATAATCAAATGAGTCTGGTTGTAAGACTAGACGTACCATTCGAATGACGTTATTCTCCTCACCGTGTAATACACTGTGCCCTGTAAGAATTATATAGGTCAGCTTGAGTAGACTGGGTTTTGTACGGCTCGTTAGATATGTTCAACAAAATAGTTGTAAAGGATCGGTACATGCCCATGTACATTTTTAATATAGGAGTCCTCATATCAATTGTTAATAATCTGTTTTGATTTTTTTTGATGAATTGTACTTAAAATACGGTCGGTTGTCCTGTAGGCCTATTCGTAGGATCTCGTTCCAACCCACCGCATCATCGATTCATTTAAATTCGCCTGTACAGAGTCTATATTTACAGACCGTTCTTAGGATATGAGATCGGGTTTTTTATGTGAGAAGAACATTTTACTAACATTGTCAGAACATTTGGAATAGCGGATGCTTTCAGTAGTTAGAACAAGTATATGGGTCTGACAGATCAAAATGACTATACAGGGTGGCCCAGAAAGAATGCTACGAGTATGATCGCTAATTTCTTCATCATTATCGGTAAAATGTCATTAGTTTTTATTTCGTTGTTTAGAACATTCTTTTTCCAATAACAGCAGGATAACATGATAGCAAGATCATTGATTTTGAGTAAGGCGTTTTGATGTCAAGGGCCATTTTTCGGAGGCAATGCAATTTCCAAATTTGGCCGAATTTATTTCAAACGGCTGTCGTCGGAACGTCGAGATATACTGGAGTCTCAGCTTGGCCATACGGACAAAACGCGGATGACAATGGTGGACATAGCTCGCATCGTTTTCTTTATGAAAGCGAAGGCATTTCCAGCCCTTTGTCATCGCGATTTGTCCGGTATGGCAAGCTGAGACTCCAGAATATCTCGACGTTCCGACGACAGCGCGTCGTTGAAAAATTGGCAAATTTGGGAAATTGCATTGCCTCCGAAAAATGGCCTAGAATCATAACGCCTTACTCAAAATCAATGATCTTGGTATATTTTTTATTGGATAAAGAATGTTCTAACCGAAATAAAATTAAATGACATTTTGCCGATAATAATGAAGAAATTAGCGATCATACTCGTAGCATTCTTTCTGGGCACCCTGTATAGGACTCTACTGATGTATACGAAACAAATACAACAGAAACGCAAAACAAGGTAAAACAAACACAGACCAATATATAGTACATGCAGGGGTGTCGATCCTGGGGGGGGGGGGCGATCGCCCACAATGGAAATACTGGGGGGGGGGTCAACATATCGATTTGCCCCCCCCCCCA
>JZLH01S0006331.1:182-10291 GCA_001188425.1 Eucidaris tribuloides | reverse complement strand
TTGTGACACTAAGTATCACTATAAAGGGCAGTCCTCCTCTGATTTAAGATTAAGGCAGTATATTCAGGGCGGATCTCAGATTTTCAAATATCCACGGGGCCCACAAAAAATTTGCCCAACTATAGCCTACATAACAGGCGCAATTGCAGATAAGTCCCTTGCGGGGGGGGGGCGGGGGGGGGGGATCCTACTGTTACTGTGGAAGCTCTACACGGTTAAAACTACTGATCCTTTCTGCTTTATGCTAATGACTAATTCCGACGCTTTAGTGCCAAAATTCACTTTTATTTAGCTCACATATTTTTTTTCTAATTCACACAGAACAATACAATACTATCGCATGATGTTCGATGGCAATGAAGTCCCCCAAGTGTAGATTGTCGCTGATGATGGCCCCGAGACAGGAAAAAAATATAAAGTCTAATCTGCGAGCGAGCGTAGCTGAGCGAGCCCAAAAAAAAAAATCGCATTTTCTACACCAAACCATATATGTACATACAATTCGCCTGCAACACAACAGAAAAAAACACACTTGGTTCCCCCCCCCCCCGAGGAAAGGGAAAATTGCCAGTTTCACCTTTTACAAATCTACATATTTGCTTCTTTAGTGACAAATTGATCCTGATATAATTAATCTGAATTAATATATCTGAACAATTCTTAAATACGTAATACCTACAAAACACACTTAATAATCACACATCAATATTCTTTTTGGAAATTCGTATAGCAATTTTGCGCGCGCAGCACGCCGAAATTTTTCAGTTTTTGTCACCACGCTATTTCAAAACATTGAAGGCAAACAGTGCTCCCAAAATAACTAACTTCTACAAAACATCTTAGCTATTTGGCTGTTTAAACACTCGTCTGCGCAAGGCAATGACAAAACATTTAATCTTACACCACAATCCTTATTGCAGGCCTATCTTGTTCTAAAAACGTGTATAAGATCATCAATTCTTGTCTTAATGTTTCATCATATATGTAACATTATTATATTATATCATGTTATATTATGTTATATTATTATTTACTATATTATTAATTATTTATATTAGTATTGCAATTTTGCCGTCGGCGATCTGCATGAAAATTGTTAACCGATAGATCAATTTTTTGCGCGCCGGAGCGCCGAAAATTCGACATTGTTTCCTTACCGACGCTTTATGAAAATTACTATTTTCTGATATACAATTCGCGCGCCTGATGTATATTGCTGTAGATATTTCAACAGTAACGTAAAAAAAAGCGGAAATTGAAGGCTGGTAGCTTCACATCAGTTTTTTCTAATTTTTGGTATCCTGGAGCACCACTACTTCAGCGGGGGGCGCGAGAGAGCGAGGAGATACTACTTATTATTACCGAACTCTGCCTGCTCTATTCTTTGTCTCCCGAGCCCTGTGTCTTGCTAACTGCCACTCAACGGTGTCAGGCTTAATCGTGTAACTACCAAATATACAATTTAAACAAAATAGTCATTCGAGATATACTGGATATCTAGCTGTTGCCATACGGACAAAACGCGATGACAATGGGCGACATAGCTCGCATCTTTTCTTATATGAAACGAAGGCAATTCCAGCCTTTGTCATCGCGATTTGCTCTGGTAGGCAAGCTGAAGACTGACAGAAATACTCGACGTTCCGACACAGCCGCATGTTGAAAAATTGGACAAATTGAGGAAATTGGCATGCGCTCCGAGAAGAATGGCCCGAGAAACATATGCGCACGTATATATCACTATACTCAAAAAAATGCTCAAATGATTCCTTTGTGCTATCATACTTTGAATTGTATCATAATGAATGTTTTCTAGATCTCACGCAAGAGTAAAATTATATAAAATAGAACATAATTTTAGAGACAATAATATAATATATGAACTTAAATTCATTGTCGTGTATTGCACATCTCTATCATTCTCTGTGGCCAACCTCGTATAGAACTTTCTGATGTCATAAGCGAAAACAAACTCTAACAACAGTAAAGATCGCGAGACCAACAAAGGTCACACAACAATACGCCACAGACCAAACTAGCTTATCCAGTACATCAGGGTGTCGACTACTCTGGTGACGCGGGGGGCGCATCGCCACAATGAAATACTGGGGTAGTGCCTCGCAAACATATTCGATTCCGCTCTCCTAACCCCCCACACAATATATTGATATGCACAAACTTGAAAAATTCATAATATGCAATACAAGGATATGGTTAAAAAGCATTGGAAAGCACTATAGCCATAAAACTTAGCATAAATATACCATCAAATACCTGTATACAAAATCGTCAAATTTTCGGCAAAATTTGCCGAAACTTTCGACTTTTTTGCAATTTGCCCCCCCCCCCAATCCGAAACACGGATCGACGCCCCTGCGTACATGTACATGTATAATACATGTATATAACAGTACTACATCTGTATTTTTAAGCATTCTATGCTAAAACCCAACTGTTCAAACATAAATGAAACTGAAATGAGACAGGAAAGCATATAGATACTCGTTGAGCGACTGCATGGGGGGATCTCCATTCTGTCCAGTTTTCAAGAAATGATTATCAGTTGGCCCTGACAACCCTCATCTCGGTTGGCAATCTTTGCCTAACATGCCCCGCCGAAACTTTTTGTCGAGATATGGCACAAGATTAGCACAAAACAACCCGGAAACCGCATGACATCCTGAAAACCGGTAGATAAGGGTAACACGGTAGCTTTGGTGAATGAAAAGGGTACCATCTTGTTTTAAATAACCCTGCCATTTCCTCCTCCCCGTAATCATTACCTAAAAAGATGGCACACGCTTCGTTAAATCGCGAGCAAATTTCCGCTTTTAATTATCGAAAACCCTTCAGTTCCTCGTAATTATCACGACTTGCGTCAACTGTTACAGATTTGGACAAAATCATCGCGAAATTATCGAAGAAGTCTAGACAAAAACTCCTACATGTATATACATGTACCGACTTATCAACGCCCCGTTGAGTTCGAAAAAGCTCATTTCGTGATCTTTGTCTTTCACGGAAAGCAAACGATCACAAGAAAAGCACAGACCAAACGAATGGTGTCACTTTTGCAATATGATAACATTGTCTCCAACTTTGGTTGATTGAATTTCCCGTCAATTTTTTTTTCTTATTCCATACCTTCAACAGGCTCATCGTGGAAATGAGCTCAAATCGGATGTCATTTACACATGACTCTAATTATCTTCCTCAAAACACGGAGGGGACAACGAATATGCTATGAAATTCAATATTTGGGTCGGTACACATAGATTTAAAGGAAAATGACATACTGACATGTACATACAAGGAATCACTCTTAAACACGTGTTTGATACATCATAATACATACAATTCGATGAAATTTGAATTTAAACCGAGTAACACCATAACACAGTATCGTTAAGCGACAAGATACATATACATGTAGTATAGATTAGATACTGTACTACATATCGACAATTTCCTATATATTTATGCATGGTCGAAATAACGTCGTTTGTTAAACCGTATGTATAGAGTGGTCATATAAAGTTACGTTGAACTGTGTATGATACGCTTTCACCCGTTGGCAATGTGTCCTCTAGGGTCACGTCAAAGTTGCAAAAGTCCGGATTAGATAATGTTGGAGGCATATTTCAGACGCCACATCGGGAAGCGCGTTTAGCGCACGTCGCGTCAGCTGATAAAGTTTCCCACATTTCCTTTATTCAGTCACTCTTCATGCAGAGTTTATAAAAAAAAATGAACTGGTCTAACTTGTTGATTTTACAGAATTACAAGAATCAAAATCATCTGAAAACTTGGGGAATTTAAAGCATAAAACTTATTGAATCAGGTTGTGTTTTATTCGAAAACTATATTCTGTGTGGTGTGTGGGGGGGGGGGGGTAACCGCGTATTTTACGAAGTACCCATGAAGACACAGTGATATTTGAATGATATTTCACTGAATACCATCATTAATCAATCTAAGAATAATTGTTGACAAGATGAGACTACCCATAAAGAGCGGATTCAATTATCATTCACTCAAGTTCATTATATTCTAAAACAATTGTCTGTACAAGCCTCAGGTAAAACACAGGTGCACGAGGAGACAATATTTTAGGTAGATTTTTCAATCAGGTAGGTTTTCTTGCGTATCGTGGATAAGTTGCATCAATCAGGCGTTTGCTCATTGTCATCGTCATGGCGGTGGATTCGTGCAGTGGTGACGGTGACAGTGACAGTAATAATGGTGTGACGATGACGTTAACGACGTTGTTAACGACGTCAGTGGTGACAGTCGCAATGGCGATATGGGGTGTGGTGTGGTGCAGTTTGGTGACGGTGATGGGCATAGTGGTGACAGTGGTAGCATTGGTGACGAGAAGGTGACGGTGGCGGCGGGGTTGACATGGGATGTGACGGTGGCGGCGGGGTGACAGGGGTGGTGTTGGTGGCGGCAGGGGTGACAGGGGTAGTGATGGTAGCGGGAGGGGTGGACAGGGGTAGTGATGGTGGTCGGCAGGGGTGACAGGGGTAGTGATGGTGGCGGCAGGGGTGACAGGGGTAGTGATGGTGGCGGCAGGGAGTGACAGGGGTAGTGATGGTAGCGGCAGGGGTGACAGGGGTAGTGTTGGTGGCGGCAGGGGTGACAGGGGTAGTGTTGGTGGCGGGTGACAGGGGTAGTGACGGTGGCAGCAGGGGTGACAGGAGTAGTGTTGGTGGCGGGTGACGGGGTAGTGATGGTGGCGGCAGGGGTGACAGGGGTAGTGATGGTGGTGGCGGGGGTGACGGGGTAGTGATGGTGGCGGCAGGGGTGACAGGGGTAGTGATGGTGGTGGCGGGGTGACCGTGAAGGTGATGATGGTGATGACAGTGGTGACGATGTGGTGCTGGTGGCGGCATAGGTGATGGGATGGTGACGATGGCGTCACGTGACGATGGCAACGCCTTGGTGCCGGTGTGAGCAGCGATAACGGTATTGGTGACCGTGGCGATGGCGGCATTGGTGACGGTGGTGACGATGATGGCGTTGGTGGTGCGTCGTACCGGTGACGGTGATGGAACAACCTTGTTTTAGTACGAGAAGTGTCATTGAGTGTCTGCAAGAATATTATATTGTCCATGAATATAGTGTAGCATTTCTAGAGGGCAGTCAGCCTTCTACATCATTTCCAATATCTGTACATCTTCCCAAACTGTGATTCGTGAGACTCGCGTGATATGGCGTGGTCCGGCCCAGTCATTGCCATGGCTCCACCGCGACTAGCCAGGTTGGTTTTACCCTATGATTCATTATGCCACTCACAACACCCTTTCAGATTTCATCTAACCCTTCTAGCAGGTAAAGGGGGTACTTGGCAAGTTTGCATCCCCCACTTTATAAACTTGTCATGTTTGGAAGGGTGTCGCGTGTAATATCCGATTGGCTGTGTGCAACTGCCGATGTGTCACAGTTTACGGCCGTGAGTAACCCGGCAATCAACTTTCTAACATCAAGCCCTAATCTCGTCTCGGTCATCCAGACGATCACTGATGAGGTAATCGTTTTCGATACAATTGTTTTATCGCGTAGACGTGGTGTTGTCAAAATAATTACAAGCAGACAAGTCGGAAATACAAATGATTTGCTATGGAGGCTGTTAGGCGATGCCGACTACGAAGGTCTTGAATGCAAGCACGAGAACCGTCCAGGTGAACAGAACACGTTGAGATTACGTCATTATGAGCAGGCCCCTGGGAGCTTGCTTGTCACATTAATTTGAACCATAAAGAACCCAGTTTTGAGATCCGATATCTTTTATTTCGCTTGTCACATTTATCTTCAATCATCAACTGGGCCAGTAATCTCCTTCGTTGGACTCAACACCCTCATAAAAATGTTATTAGGACCATATAAGCGAGCCAAATACAGGTATTGCAACTTGAAATGCACATCAAAGGAATCGTGAACATTTTTCTTTATTCTGCAGAAATTTGGCGCATTATTTGGGCAGACCACATGAATACACGAGTTATCACAAGAAAGTAACGAACTATTCATCTTCTAGGGTCTACATTCTGCATCGATGTGCATGCAAGTCATGAATGTAGGTATGATGCGGAAATTGAATTGTTCCCCATGCAAGAATAGCAGTACTCGCGTAGAATTCAGTATCTAGGTTTAAGGCCGATTGGTAACAACTTCTTGCAGACGACAAGGGAACATTTGCTAAAACATGATTACATGGCGTTGTAGGGTAACATATCACCAAATAAATTGACCAAAAACTACGAATTTGTCAACCAGAACCACGAATTTCTCTGAAGAGATCTAGCTCGAAAAATTTGCAGTTACACATCATAAAATAGTAACACCATGCCAAGTCGGATAGCTGTACAATCGACTGAATAAGAAGTCACAGCAAGTTGTAGGCATTATATTTACCCCCGTATTTACCTTAATATGTGAACCGATTGCTATTACATGCAGATAACATTTGAAAGACTTTCTAAAAGTAGGTAGTAAATATAAGTTGAAACGGGACTGATTGAAATCATATGGATGGAAGTAGGTCTAGATCCATGAAGACTGATTCCGAACGACTGCCCTTTTGCCATAAAGTCCATACCACGTCTGTTCAGTGATTCAGTCATTGTAGGTACGACCCGCGCGTGAGTGGCTCATGTTGGTTTTGAACTTCTTGTTCACTGAAAGGTTGGGCCGACACCCAACTGTGGTATTTCTTGACCGCAAACCTAACTTCTGCAGACGACAGGTACGGCATTTGTTAAAGACCATGTGACATTGTACTTTTGTAGCCAACAGTTGATCTGCACACAACTCAAAGTCATGATATCAGCTGCATGGTTATGTGTCACGCGTTCTGATCACCGAAAATTGATCTCTTATGAAGTCCGTGAAGTATGCCTTCAATTGACAGATTGATCAGGGGATTGATTAACCCTTTCAGCACCAGAAGGTGATAGCCACATGTCAACTACAACATATTTTATTGCATGTGGGACTGAGAGGATTAATCACCTCTAACACTTCACGAGTCGTTTCACGATGGGTAGCTCTCCTTCCGCGAACCAACCAATCACGAGTGAGGAATCCCTTTAGACCGAAGATCCGGTAGACCGAATATTTGTATCGCAGCACGACTGAAAGACACTATTAACGAATCTACGTTTAAATTCATGATTAGTGGTTTTAATGCGTTTAATTATAGTCAGAGTCCTTAACTTACCATTTCTTTCTTCATTTTAATATAATTCGTACAATTACAACACCTTAGGCAGACTTTTAGACGCAAATATGACGGCACCTGACCATCGGTCTATCGGACTTAGGTCCATGGGCTGTATACCTCATGATGAACAATGTCAATGGATATGACGTGTACAGACCTATGTCTGACTTTTTATGCCAGTTGCCATTTGGGTTCCCCACTCGGGATTTTGTGAGTGGTTTGGACTCTTTCTGGTACAAATTTAGACACGTGACAAGGGGATTAATCATCTCCGAAATCCTTGAATCACGCACGCCGACACTGAGTATTGGGGAAGGGGAAAGGGGCTCAAAATGTCAATGCGTCACCGAGATATGACGGAATTGTGACGGGTTTTCGAAAATCATCTGTCGGGTTCAATTACTGCAGTTCATTAATGATGAACCTCCTTTTTTCGTGATTAAGCGGTGGATTTGTCGGCTCTTTGTTCATAGTGTGAGATTTTAGGCCTCTTATATCAAGCGTGAAGGTTTCTTTCTACCCTTCTACCTATGCATCAAGTCACACGGCTCTGCGTTGCGATTCAACTACCCATCTGGGTGTTTGGATCCAATTGTTTCCTTGCCGTTTATCATGACCGAATTGTACAACGTTTCAAGAAATGTCAAACATCAAACAAGATAAATGGAGAAATCGTTTTAGGTGAATTGGCTTGCATGTTCATCAGAAACTCTTTTTAAATTTGTCTTGCCAAAAATGCCCACATGCACGCCGAAGGTTTATGTATAGTCAAACCCCATTTGAAAAAGAAGCTAAATTTATTATTTTCAGTTTCAATATCTGATAAAGATCAAACAACTTAAGTTATAAAGATTATTACATCGCAATGTTATCACATATTTCGCAAGTTTTATCTCCTCATGGTTCCGTATAATATTTGATAAATCACGGCACAGCACAAAGCGTCCTCATGAACCCGTCTTCATTCAACGCATTGATACCATCGTTTACATTTACACTTGTAAATCAGATTTCTTGAACAACTCGTACATAATCATACTTGACACCAAGTGTAAGACTATCGCGTCTGTTAATCATCTAACCCAATTTATGAGATCAAAGTACATAGTTCGCCTTTGTGATAATTATTGTTCTCATATCTTTCAACACACCCTGAACTAGTTTAAGTTTTGAACATCAATATTCCAATCAATTCAAATTAATATTTGATAGAGCAAAGTTATGGCAAACTTGTAGCGTCATAGAAGCTGTAATTTTTGTCAATAACGTGGAAAATTTGGGCGTTTATTTGCCTGATAGCGCCATGAGTTCTCAAGGCGATTTCTTCAAATTATCTTTAATGTATTTACACAATTGAAATTTGATTGCGGACAGGAAGACGCAGCACGATTGTTCGATGAAGTGTAAAAAGAACGGTAGTCCGTTAAAGACACCTACACACGATTTTATGAATTTACTGTCACATGAAAATATCACTGTACCCACGTTGGCAACATGGGGTATAATGCCAGATTAACAGGATTCATAATTATTGAAACCATTTGTGAGGCTGTCGGTGTAAAATCCATTCAATTTTGAGTTAATATCGACAAAAACATTGATAAAATAGACGGTCTATCTATATACATACATTTCTATAGCGCACCATCTATCTAATATCTATCTATCTATCTATCTATCTATCTATCTATCTATCTATCTATCTATCTATCTATCTATCTATCTATCTATTTATCTATCTATCTATCTATCTATCTATCTATCTTTCTTTCTTTCTTTCTCTAACATTACCTATCGACTCTATTGCCATTTGGAAATGAAGCTATATATGGAATAATTGAACACTATATATCTTTATAATCATATAAGTATGCGCTGCATTCACACAGATATCTTGACGGTATTGATTAAGCAAACAGTGATAAAAACCACGCACATTTCACGTAAAATTAAAATTTCAAAGCACGTCATTTTTATTTTTGTTTTGTCTTGATAATCATCAAGTTCTTTTATCCAACAAGAACCTCTAAGGGGAGTATAATCTCACTAAAATCAGTGTTGAGTCTATCTGATTTGTAGTTCCGTCACGTGTCTTTCATCGTCTAGTCTGAACTTGTGCATGAACTTGAGATGTTCCGTCTGCTGTGAGCTATGCACTTTTTGTGTAAACTATTTCTTATCAGTGACGTAATTGAAATGCGTCACAACACACCTCTATCTCAGAAGATTTCACGTCAAATATGAAGACATGTGATACAGCGGGGCTCGGATAGTTAGCGAGACTCGACTTGCGGACTGATAATAAGCGTCAGTTACTGGGGGCTAATGTGACATGTTCCACTTTTGACCTTGATAAAGTGAACAATTATGTTGAAAGATGCTTTGAGTGTATCATGTGATAATGCTATACTCTAATATTGTCAAACAATCGATCGATTTACATGTCAGTTTTGTTTTTGTTTTTGTTTTTGTTTTGTTTTTTGTTTATTTTTTTCAAGGTTTTTTTTTTCGATTTCATGCATGGCTTCCGTGCACAAATTGATCAGTCGATACATCCGAATATTCAAACATACTATTTCACCTCATTACAAGATAAGGAACTAAAAATTCGCTTTCATGCAAATTGGTATTTCAAAATGCGCACTTAAGTTACATGTATTTCAATGTTAGTACTTAATTTGGTCCCTGAGACGTGTTTTAACCTGAATACCAGTGTGATCAAATCTTCCTTCATGTACTTATCTATTGTAATGTGCAAATAATGAATTATTTTGACTGCTACAGAGAGTTCTTCTTCTTCTTCTTCTTTCGTTCGCTCATATGACTATGGACTAAATAATACTAACAGTAAAATCGAAAAGGGTATCAACTGATACAACACATA
>JZLH01S0006315.1:7318-18539 GCA_001188425.1 Eucidaris tribuloides | reverse complement strand
TTGCCAAGTTTGTGTGAGTATTTTTTTTTTATTCTTGTGTTTATAGTTCACTTGCTTTTGTTTTGTTTTAAATATTTGTTAGTGTTCAAAATTACATCTTTCATTCTCGTTTAGGATATTTTTGTTTTGTTTTATTGACAAGTGACAGGTACACATAGTATGAGGTTTTGGTTACACTGACATAAAGACTAAGTCACACTGTGCCATCTAATGATTCCATCTGAAAAACAAACACGTACGTTTATGAAACGTTTATTGGACTTTTTTCTCCGTTTTTCAACTGGATGGATTACAAACGTATCTAGACGTTGATAAACAGCGCTTTTCCGTTCTGTTCCATTCTATTGTATTCCATTTGCCGTCTGACACCGTCTGAGGTAAATATTTTATACGGAGGCAGACGGAATCGTTAGACGGCACAGTGTGACAGTAGCTTTACACATTTTGTAGCATTTCACACACGTGAAGCGGCACTTTACAATGTTGGCTGAATTAAATATAACAAATGAAAGAGAATAAAACTAAATGAAATTTACAAGAAGCAGGAAACCTATTTTTGTTCATGTGACAGATGTAAAGCAGGGCGATTGTAAGGACTAAAATTGTGTTATGGTATTTTTTTATGAGACAGAATACATTCTTTAATGCAAGACGGACCATTATTTTTATTTGTACGTTGAGACAATGTTTAGTTTTCGGAAACGGTGAAAATGGAACTTTCTTCCAATGTGTATTTAGACCATGGCCCTCGAAGCGGGGGTGCTTCAGAAAAAATTTCAGGGGGTCGTGCAGAGGCGGCGCTGGCTATTTTTTTTTTCTAATTTGGTCCTGAAAATTTGGCTGTTGATTTAACTGTTAATTTTTTTTGGGCCGTGAAAACTATTTTGGCCGGGAAAATATATATCTCGGCTTCCCCGATGAAAAAAAATATCGTTCCCAGGGTCCTGATTTAGACGTACCTATGTTGTCTATTGATGACCTGAAAATCACTCGCTCTGGAACGTTTCCATGTTTTGGATGTTATCAATAAAATAGATGTCATAGCTGATGATTTTGCCATAGGAAAACTACTTAGTGATACATGATAACTCCAAAATCACAACATATGATGCCAAAACAATCTCAGATAAGTTTGATGTTGTTTTCCGATTTCTGATTTTTCATTAACATACTTTGTATTTTGAAGATTTTCTTTTCTTTTTCTGATCGACCAAAAGTATTCCGTACTTTACCTGCAGGTTAACAGAATAGTTAGTTGAAAACAGATGTGTATTAAACTCGTTAATGAAATGTTCTCCATTATGTAAACTTGAAATACAATATGTAATATTCACAATCGTTATATATCTTTTCAATGACGTCTTCATTTGCAAATTCTTGCTCAGAAACACAGTCACATGTTGCAACATCTGTTCCTTTACCTATTGGTAAAAGAATAACAGATCTTGAGTTGTGGACGATTGCAGAGAGCTTAGGTCCATCTTACCTCCGTCCTGTTGGACTGAAGCTGGGATTTACGTCTGCCTCCATTAGCGAGTACGAAGCCTACATGAAGGCCACCCTTCCAAGTTCCGACGGTCTGTACAGGATGCTGTGCGACTGGGAGGAGAAGGCTGAAACACCAACCATAGAGAACCTTGAGGAGATCATCAAATCAACTATCATGGTATCAGCATTAGGTAAGTCTAAGCGAACTCATTACCATTGGTATAACGATCTACAGACATTCGTACACATCGTAATTTCTCCCGTAAATAAAACATACCAAACTTGTATAATTAAAGATAATGTTTTGATTCTTGTCCAGATGGTTACATATGAAATTGTTCATGAAGTGTTTAACACGTGTTTACGGGCAAGCTGAAATATTTGGATTAAATTTACCAGTTTCATATGAAATAGGGAAATCACTCCAGATAACATCAGATTAGCAGACTCAAAGAACTGATAGGCAGTGTTGAAATCAGATGGTAATTACGCTCTGTAGAAGTACGCGTTGGCACGATCAAGAATGCAATCTGTTGATTTGGTTCAATGATCCTGCACAATAAAATTTGGATCATTAATTAAAACCAGATCAGTTCGATTGCTACACAGCCGATGGGTATGCCTCCGCAATCCATCTTAATTCTGCACCCTGCAGCAAAACTGCCCCGACCGTGCGCAGTTTATTATACTTGAGTTATCTCATAGACATCCCTGACATATTGTGACCTTCGACCTTCAAGTCCACAAATTTACTCAATATTTATTTCAATTATACCTGGAATGTGCCAGTGAAATATAGACTAAAGTTCACTAACCCTTCACCTTTGACCTTTTACCTAGCTCGGGCAGAAATGTTCGAAGCCTATTACTAATCATACTGAAAAGTAACAATACTATTCGACCACCCTGGGTATAATTATCCTTAAAATATGTCAATATATGCAAAGTTTGATCTTTGACCCTTGACCTTTCACAGATATTGTCTAAAATCTAGTCAGTTTATCTACGCATTATGGTATGTTCCTGCTCCAAGGGAGTCCATAGTGATCAGGGTGTCAGACGGACGGACGGACGGACAGCCCGAAAACACAATGCCTCCAGTCACTTTGAGGCGGAGGCATAAAAATGCAACCGTTAAAAATTAAAAACAATGAAATGCAACAACAAACGTTTAGATATAATAAAACTGGTTTGTTGCATGCACTTTCAAGTTATTAACCATTTGTGCGCTCATGTTGCTTCTATATATGCACTATCGAAATTTGGACAATCTTAATAATTATTTTTCTCTTTCACCTTTGAAAGGAAGACACTGAAAATAGCTAGTAAGCTTTTGTTACCATTTTCAAAGAAAGCGAAATTCAAAGAAAATATGAAAAGAAAAAGTTGTCATTATTATCACCCCAGAATAAGTTCGCGTGTAAAGAGTTAAAGATACCACTATTCTAATGCTAGTATTCAATTACAATTAAGGTCTTTGAGTATTTAAGGAATTGCTATGCTAGTATTATAAATATCCACGTGAAGAACAAGTGTGATATCACAGTTGGTCTATTTATATAAAAAAAATCAATTGTGGAAATGTTTCAAGTATTATCTGCCTTTTGATTTTTGGGAGGGATAAAGTAACGCATTCCTCACCATTTCATATACAAAACTCAACAACACCAACGAAAGGATGCCCAAAGATTAAATGTTGTGATGACGGACGTACATGCATGTATTCCTTATTAGGGATTTACTGGCGGGGGGGGGGGGTATTTGAATTACATATTTTGGGGGCAAAATTTGTTGCAGAGTTTTTCCAATTTTCGGGCTGAAATGCATGTACAAAAAGTTATGTAACATCGGACCCATCAAAATATGAGGAAAAGTATAACACAAAGTCCTGAAACTGTGCGGCAAGACCATTGTACTTTGCAGACTTATTGCCGTTGGAATGAGGTTTACCTAATCAACCCTCGCTATACTTACACACAATACACATTTCTGTTTTGTAAAAACTATGATCAACCTGAAACATCAATCGGGTACCTCACTTCAAAGACTGCATTCATTTTTCAAAAAGTTATGTGATTAAATAGTGAGGTAAGATATAACTATGCAATGCATAGAACAGGACTTTAGCATAACCCAGTTGTATGTTTGTGGCATTATATATATGATTTTCCAAATCTGTTTTGATATATTTTTTTTTAATTCAGATACACCAGAACGGCCGATACCACTCAGGTCAAATGAGCTAGACGTTGAGCTTTTTAGAAGAGAGCTAAGACGGTATTACCTCGACGAGTACTGCTTCATAAAGACAGACTTCTGGCAAGATGACAGTGAATATACTCTTGATCAGTACTTCACGACATTGTCTCTTTGTCAGGAAAACAAAAACTCTGGGAAGGTAACAAAGGTTCCCCTTAAACGATCTCATAATGGTATCTTTCAAATCGAGGTCAATGGAAAACTTCCTACCCGCATCCTTGTGAATGGGGACAGGGGGTCGGGTAAGACTACACTGTGTAAAAAGCTTGCTTACGATTGGGCAATGGCAGATCCATGTTCTCCCTTGAGAGATGTACCTGTTGTTTGTGTGGTAGAATTTCGCAGAATAAGAGATACTGACGACATACACGACGCCATTCACAATCAACTTCTGTGCAAAGATAGCAAAATACGTCCTGCTGATATACGTAGATTTATTCTGGAGAATCCATCCGAAATAATTTTACTTTTAGATGGATATGATGGGTTCAACCAATTGCATTCCATTGGAAATATTAAGGACTTGTTGCATCGTAAAATTATGGCAGATGTAAGAACATGTGTCACGACAAGTCCATCGCATTCTTCTGCATTACAAACATTTAAGCGGAAATTATACACTCATATCATCCTTGAAGGTTTCGATGCTTATGGAATAAAATCATATGTAGGCCGACATTTCCAAAATTCAGATGAAGCCCATGAGCGATTCAATCAAATCAAGTCAAATGATGTTATACGCAACCTTGCAAGCACTCCAATACTACTGGCAATGATATGTTATGTTCTAAAGTTTATCTTTCCAGAAAACATAAATCAGATTAGAAATATGGGCACCTTGTTTGAATATTTCGTCAGAGCTTTGTTTTTTCATCACGACGATGAAACGAGGTCTGATGGAAGAGTTGATTACGTTGATGATAAAACAGCTGAAGTGACAATACTGGAACAGTTTTGGAACAACCTCGGTGAAATAGCGTTAGCAGCAGTAATGATCCGTGGTAAGAAATTACTGTTCACTTTACAGGATTTTTATGGGAAAGAGGATACACTTAAAACAGCACGTAAAATTGGCCTTATTATTATTCATGAAGTACCCTCACATGATTTTCTGAAACCCTGTAAATCATTTTTTTCTTTTCCTCACCTACTTTTTCAAGAGAAGTGTGCAGGTGATTATTTGTCTAGCCACAGTGACATTTTTCAACAGAATTTGAACAAAATAACGGATGCAAATTTGGCGCTTGACCTTACAAACACCCTGTTATTTGCTTGTAGTACAAGAAATGGCACTGACATTGCTGAGAAGATTATCAAACAACTTATCATTGTAGAGAAGAGTGGAATAAATTTACATTACTCCAAGGAATATGAAAAGCCAATCGGTGATGATCTTAATTTGGTTAAACTAACAGAGGGGTTTTCATATGATGCAAAATCCCTAGTTGACTTGAGCATTTTAATAAATTATGAAAGCCAGGCCGAACATAAACTTTTACAATGCATTCACCAATTAATCTGGCCGCAAATGAGTCTAGAGATACATGGCCAAATGCATCATTCCATTCACTATTTTCTTACGTATGCTGAGGGACATAATATATGTCTATCGAATATCAAATGCATTCATCTAGAAAATATCAATCAGTGTTTTTCTGGCCTGCTGCTCTTAACATCACGTGTTTGTACAAACCTGAAACAATACATTATTACGAACTGTACAGTAGACAAACTGCAGTATTCTGAATTACATGCAGTGACTTTTAAGATGCCATCAATTGAGATCCTGACACTTCGTAACATTGGACAGTCTACTTCACTGAGTACTCTATTGACCATGATATCAACAGTGTGGACAAATCTGAAAAGATTACACATCCAGCAATGTAGAGTAGAGAAAATACATGCCACTGACTTACACAGAGAGACGAGTGGTGAGCTGTCAACACTTGAGAGTCTGACACTGACGAATCTGCACCAATCTATTTCACTGAGTAACCTTTTAGCTGTGACATCAGTACTGTGTAACAGCTTGAAAGAGTTACACGTCCAGAAATGTGCAATAGATGTAGTACATTTCCCTTTATTACCCACCAAGACATGTGGTAAGATGCCATCACTTGAAACGCTGACACTGATCGATGTCGATCAGTGTGTTTCACTTCCTGATGTCGATCACTCTATATCACTTAGTGACCTTCTGGCCGTCATATCGGTAGTGTGTACAAGCTTGAAAAAGTTATCAATCAAAGATAGTACGGTAGACATAGAGCATTACACCGACTTACTCACAGAGATGGGTAATAGAATGCCATCTCTTGTGGAGTTGACAGTGTACAGTAGAGATGACGGGTCTTCAGTCATTGACACGATGGCTTTGGCATTAGCTGTGTGTCCAAACGTGCAAACAATAAAGTACTGTTGTTATACAATACATGTTTCAGGGACAATGTCTGACAATAGTCGGTCTGTAGAAAGGATTTCAATATCAGGATCTGATGGAGGTCATAAATCTCTCTCAATGACTAACCTGTTTCTGATGATGGATGCATTGTGCCCAAATTTGAAACAGCTGGATGTCTCTGACAGCCTCTTAGATGTATCAGTACCATCCTTACCATTAGCACGCACCATGCGACAACCTCGCACTGAGGGCCATAAGCTTGACTTGGAGTGGGTTGACTGATCCTTAAAGTAATAGGCTATAAACATTGTGGAGCTTCAAATTAAAATTGTCAAACTTCGGTATCTGAGCTACATAGTAGTGATTGAATGGACAAGTGAACATCCTATAATACAAAAGTTTGGAAATGTATGCTTCCACTGCAAAGATATGAATGAATAAACAATTAGTACTCGGGGTGAGTAAAAAATAACGTAGATCCAAACACAGTAAGTCTATGGGAGGAAATGGGCATGTGAATCTGGTCAACTTACGATTTTCACTTTTTTAAAGCACTAAATAATCATTTTGAAATACAATTTTTATCAGGGCTTCATGTTTAGACCTTATTAAAGACACTTGGAGCATGGAGGATTATGTAGCTCACATTTTTTTTTTAACTGTGGTAAATGTTAGCCATTGGCTTTAACGTTTCCACTCGGTGTGTCATGACAAGTATAATGCTCATTCCTCCCGCATAATGGAGTCCATGGCATAGAATACAATCAACTTCGAGTTAGTTTACTGATCGTGAGGTTCAAGTTTGTTCTAGCCGTTGACCACCCTACAATAACCTACATTATTACAAATAAATCATCTTGCTTTGCTGGGATAATGTCAGAATAATAACATTTCCTATTTTTCACAGACTGATGATACTAAATACAAAGACTTGACAAAGTATTATTTGGTCACTTCAGCTAAGTAAGATTCCGACTGTATCAAACAACAAATGTATAGACATGTATTACTTTTCTGTAAATTCCAGCACAAGCGGGAAGAATGATCATACGATCTGGATTTCTTTGATACAACAAATCCTAAACTCTGTTCTAGTCATTAGCTATACTGAGATGTAAATAAAAAGGTTGTCTTTACACTTATATGAGAATCGATCAACTAAATATAGTTGAAACGTTGAAAACTTCATTTTTATACTGATGTTTCTTTTGTTATTGGTTGATTACAAGTTACAACATTTGGCTTTCCTTTAAACTTATTACAATAGCTTTGCGATTTTGATGTATTATGCTAAATATTGTGGAGCGTAAATCTGCAATTTATGTAGAAAATATCACACAAACAAAACAGACGTTTTTGCTTGTATTTCTCATTTTAGGCGTGATTTGTTAACAGATTTTTTTACAAAAATAGTAGTTCTGAAAATCGACGGCCAATCACAACCCTCCACTGAAATATAATTATTGTAATTTATCTTCAAACGTAAGCAAGATTTTACAAAGTGTATTCCATTGACTTCAACTTAATTATTCTTCTAAAACACACTGGTTAAATACAAAGAGACAATTGCGTGGTACTGATCAACTGTATATTTCAACATTAAGTAGTCATCTCAACAGCCCTACATCTACTGGTTATCTGCGTTAACCCTACACTGTTTATGTCAAAGGTAGCTCTGTCAGTGATTACTTCATCAAACCATGTCTACTCTTTATCTGAACCATTTCCCATGAAATGAAGCAAGATTGACATTGAAAGCAACTGGTTTGTCAACATATTATTGTATAATTTTGAACATATTAAGAAAAAAATTTTCCATCAAATATAACATTCTATGTCTGCGAACTTCCTGTATGACAATGTGCAGTGTGTACTTATAATACAAGGACTCGACATCGACTGATCATCTTGAGTTCTATCATATAAATAACTGTATTATGTACTGGTCATATGGCAAGCTTACCATTGAATGAAGCAAAAATACTTGTCAGTACCACTGGTATATGAACTAGTTATTACATTTTGAATATATCAAGAAAAGGTAGCTACGTCAAACATATAATTCTTGATTCGCCAACTTTTTGAATGACATTAATGTACGGTGAGAACAACTCAGTATCAGCTGTTCATTTCAATTTTTTGATAGTCGTGTAAATGGCTGAACATCTACTGGTATATATATGCCAAAGTATCATTGGATGAACCCCAAAAGGCTGTCGAAATACTAATGTACAAACTATATTTCATTTTTTGGGTTCATTTCATGAATAATCTCGTGTCGAATACATAAATCTATTGTGAACTTCCTACGAAAGTGTACTTTGTGTATATAACTTCAACACTCACCGGTAATCTAAGTAATGCCACACTTACGGCCATTTTATTTAATATTGAATAAAGCAAGATTGGCCGTCAACGTAACTGTTTGTTTTTCAAATATGGTACATGTATATATTTTGTGTATATCGAGTAAAGGTAGTGCAAACTATATGATTCTACATTTGTAAACTACCTATGTGACAATAATTAATCTGTGTACTTATAGTGCAGCCACTCAACATTAAGCTTCTTCTGAAATAATTGTACATCTGCTGATCAGGCAGATAAAGAAACACCGATCTGGCCCTGTACACAACTTACCACTGAGTAAAGCAAAATATAGCTGTCAGCATCAGTAATATTTTCAGTGTATTGCAAATATGTATATACAGTGGTCCCAGAAAAAAGGAAACGAGATTGATTGAAGATTAATTTTATATGTTAATAACAAATATGACCCCAATTCGTACATAGTGTGAAAGCATATATTTCTCTTCTTAAATATAAATACCAAGTCACAGTGATTTCCATTCACGCATGAGCAAGCCGAAAGACAATGGAAGGGACACAGGTATAATAATCAGCCCCCTTTGCACGAGCAGAATTTGAAAATCACTGTCACGCTTTAATGTAATTCAGAGAATATTTCGATATTGAAGGACATCATTAGAAGCCTATCTTATCTTCTTTGATGATACTACATTTATGAAAAATGAGCGATGCATTGAGGTGAAGAAAAGGACAATTTGAAGATGATTGCTGTTTCAGAAATGTTTCAAACTGCATTCTATTAACTCTGGCTTTCTGATTGGAGCCAAAACCAAGAAATTACCTGCGGTGTACAAGATTCGAGGCTATTGTTGTGCCGCTGGAACCAAGATATTGTGTGACAGTCATGCTTGTGCGTGAACCTTTTGTTAGCCGACTCCAACAGCTAAAAAATGCATTCATTCTGAAAATCACGCTAAACAGGCATGTTTTAAGTTTACTTGTTCTCCGTCATATGTTATTCATCTTTTACACATGAGGTGTCAGATAAAAGAAGAAATATTGAATATTCATGTCATGCTTTTATTGTTTAAAAATAATTACATTTACTACCCCGAAAATGCACTCAAACTTGGAATTTGTGCGTGCAAATGAAATTTTGGTAGCATCAATATTTATTGTTTTAATTCAGTCATGCGTGAGCAATGAATAATATGTTGTGTATCAAATGAAAGAAGAGAAACACAGCTTTACAAACATACCTAATTTGTCTAAGATATTGTTTATTTTGATGGAATATTTTTGCCATGAAATCCGGTTTCCTTTTTTCTGGGACACACTGTATATAATGGTTGTTATTTAAGTCTATACACTTGCCAACTTTCTGTGTGACAATGTACTTATTTTGTGTACCTGTATATACTTCTAATACATGTACTGCTTAACTACTCAACATCTACTTGTAATCTGAACCAGTCTGAGCGTAATTGCGTTTTCATCAACTTATTATGTGCCATGTGAACAAACCATTGGATGAAGCAAGATATAGCTGTCAGTCCCCACTATGTTTTGTCAAATATATTGCAAATTTTGTATATATCGCAAAGGTTTTTGTGTGAAATATACTACTTGGCGTCGTCTTATTTGACAGTGTACGTGCAACAACTCAACCTCCACTGGTAATCTAAACAACTGTAATTATAATGGTTATCAAATAAATTTACCATTTGCATCTGATCAATGCCATTAAATTAATCAAGAAAGGTTCTCAGGAGTGGTGGTCTCTTAACCATACAGTATTACAACAGGTTGTTGCAATGTTGCATAAAATGCATAAGTCCATATTTATCATGTTTATCAACATCCAGTACGACGATGTAATTTGTATACGTTTTAATGAAGTTGACGAATGTATATGCTTAGTTTGTCAGTTTGTGAAACACATGTCGTGAAATATATTTGTTTATTTACATATCTAACCTTTTCCACTTATCATTATATCGATCTATCTGCTGCAGGCAATCTGTTTGCTTGCCTAAAAAGTTGTGCCAAAAATTTCACTGATAATGATTGAATAAATATAACGAATGAATGAGTAAAATACATAACACATAGTTACATGTGTTAGACAAAACTGTTTATACTTGTATTCACCATACAATGCAGCAGCAAATCGAGATTATTGAATCGCTTTCAATTGATACCACATATTCAAAATCTTTTGCTTGTATCGCGTTTATAAAACGCGCCATTGATGCAACATTACCAGGGTGGGTTCATACCTATGGATATTAGGATTTCATGAAATGGATATTTATGCATAAATATGTCGTTTATACTGGTGCAAATGCCAGTTATACCGATGCGTATCAAATATTAGTGCTGCTATTGCAGTAACATCTAGGCATTTCCGAAAGTCAAATTAATGAAAATTTATAAAAACAACAGTCGTTTTGAAAAATAAAATTCGGATTTTGATTCTCAGTTTGGAAGATGTGTGTTTGTGTGTGTGTGTGTGTATGTGTGTATGTGTGTTAGTGCACGTCGTTTGTGGGTGTTAGTGTGTGTGTATCTGTGTGTGTGTGTGTGTGTGTGTGTGTGTGTGTGTGTGTGTGTGTGTGTGTGTGTGTGTGTGTGTGTGTGTGTGTGTGTGTGTGTGTGTGTGTGTGTGTGTGTGTGTGTGTGTGTGTGTGTGTGTGTGTGTGTGTGTGTGTGTGTGTGTGTGTGTGTGTGTGTGTGTGTGTGTGTGTGTGTGTGTGTGTG